>JANRGW010010334.1:0-59031 GCA_024733675.1 Psilopsiagon aymara
TCAGCGCTGTTCTCAGGCCACAAGTCAAAAACACAGTGCTGCACCAGCTACCAAGAAGGGGAAAAATGACTGCTACTTCTGAACCCATGACAGCTGTTGTATTCTCTTCCCCTGTATTTCTCTTGTCGTTATTATTACTAGTGGTAGCAGTAGTGATTTGTATTATACCTTAGTTACTAAACTGTTCTTGTCTCAACCTGTGGGAGTTGCATTCTTTTGATTCTTCATGTAGCAAACTGCGTGGCTGATTTACGGCCTAAACCACGCACGACACTTCCTTATCATAGGCTGTGCTGTTTAGGTTGTGATATCTATTGTTCTTAAGTCATTAGGAAGAAACAGAGAGTCCAGTTATAATGTTCCACATAGTCTGGAAGTGATTGGTGCAAACTGTGGAACACTTTGATCTTTCAAATATTCTGACAGTTTGATAGCCTTTCTCAGTTCCCCTTCTTCAGAAAATAAATAACCTCTGAAAAAAAGGACAAAAAAAAAAAAAAAAAACAAACCCAAACAAAACAAATGAACAAACAAACAAACCAAAACAAAAACAAAACAAACAAACAAAGCCAACCAAACAAAAACCCCACAAAAAACTAAGCCCCAAGAAAGAAGCTACTACCCAGCTGAACAAAACAATGCAGGGTTGGAATTTACTGTCTGATTGCTAGAAGCTTACATTGATTTCACATTTAACGACAGTGAGTCCTCTCAGAACTGCACTAACATCTCTGATCAATACTTAAAATTAGAGTCCTGTTGTCACAAATGCTGTGAGAGATCACTTACTTGAAATAGATACTTGCAGTTTGCATAGGTTGTTCTTTATAAGGCAATAAGAAGTCTGCCTTTAAAGCCGACAGTGTATTTGAAAAATAAAAACAAAACCAGCAACATCATTTTGCGAACTGGGTTGTAATGGGTCATGAAAACCCAGTGCCATTATTTAGATTCTGCTAAAGCAAAACTGTGAATCCTGTAGTAGATCAAATATCACAGATTTTAATGTCAGAAGGGATACCAAATACAGCCTACATTAAAAGCTAGGTTTAGTATTCTCAATTGACACACAAACTAGAAAAACCACCAATCTACTTTTTAATGTTATCTCTGATGCACGGTTAGAACTCTCTGTCAGCTACTCTAGTAGCCAATTATCTCAAAATTTAAATGAGAATGCTTATTACCAGGCTGAATTTGCTTCAATTTCTAGACACTGTAATTGTTAAACTTCTTTGGGCAGAGCATATTACTGAGTTTTATGTTTATACACTGAGATTTAGGATTCATCTCAAATAAAATCAGAGGTGAGACTCAGTCTGTGTTGAAGAACCTTAAAATTATATGTGCATATGTAAGGGTCTGTAAGTGAGTCAAATTTCCAAAAATCCTGGGTTTAGAGAGTGGACTTAACAGCTCTCGGTGATCTGCCAATAGGTTGATCAAAATTGCTCTCCAGGCTGTTTTGACAGCACTGTCCATATCTCCACTAGCAACAACAGGATTTTGGACATTTACTGCCCATATACTCACCTGGTTTATGTCAATTTGTGCTTGAAATGCTGGTTTGCAAGATATTTTACTTTCCACTGAATGCTGGTAACTCACATAATTTGCCAAAATCAGAAAAAAATTGTGTGTCTACCCTCCTTCATAAAATATATCCAAGAATGATATGTAGATACCTAAAAATGAGCAGTAAGAATGAAAGTATTTCCATAGTTAATAAGTGAAGAAAAGAAAGTCCTCTGGCTGAACACAATATACCAAAAAAAGCAAGCATTTTTTTTTCTTTGTTGGGCTATAGTATATGTCAAAACCCATTTTCTGAGGGAAAATGAGTTCGAGTCTCAACCACATAGAAATCATGACATCTTAAAGACACTATAGAACTCATTCACAAAGTACTCAAGCATCTGTTCAAGTCTACGCACTTTAGTAAATCCTTTACAATCAGTATGACATCTTGAGTACTGAAAGTTAAGGAGATGATTAAGTTCTCTACTGGACTGGGGTTGTTGTTTATACTTCAGAGGATGTGGACTCATGATAAAATGGTCTGAAAATTAAATGGCTGTAATTAAACTTCCACATATATGTTGTCTTCTGCTTTTTTTTTAATCTATATTTATACTTTTCAAATCACAAGGGCTGCCTATAGTATCTGACCCACCATCTGCAGTTTGTATAGAAATCTGAAATAAGACTGCTAATAAGCTTCCATACCTCAACCAATTAAACTGCAAAAATTCAGGAACCTTCTAAAAGAGGCATAAAATAGTTGTGAAGTTCAAAACTAACACTGATGAATAACCTTAAACTCTGATCATGTTGCTTTCTGTTTCCCATATATTTTTATGAGAGCACCTTTTGCTTCTGTGATTGAGGAAAGGAAGTAGGTGTTTGAGGAGCTACAAGATTAAGAAGGAAAAGGAGAAAGGTTTGTTTGTGTCATGGTTTAGGCCCAGCCATAACTCAGACAGGATTGCAGGCTCTGCGCTGCTGGCTCTGCTTCCTTCCCTCCTCCCCGAGTGTGAAGTGGCAGTGGTGTGGCTCTCAGTTAAACCCTGCTGTCTCTCACTCCCCCCTTTCCTCACCCACCACCATCACCACCACCCCCCCACCTGCTCCCGGGGGGATGGGGTGGAGAATCAAAAGCATGTAACTCCAATGGGTTGAGATAAGAACAGCCCAGCAACTAAGGTATAACACAAACCACTGCTGCTATCACCAATAATAATAATGATAGAAGAAATAACAAGGGAAGAGAATACAACCACTCACCATCTGCCAATGGATACCAAGCCTGACCCAAGCAGTGATCTAGCCCTGCTGAGTAACTGCCCCCAGTTTAAATACAGGGCATGACATGCTGTGGTATGGCATATCTCTTTGGTCAGTTTGGGTCAGGTGTCCTGTCTCTGCTTCCTCCCTGGCAGAGCATGAGACTCGGAAAGACCTTGGTCAGACTAAACATTTGAGCACTAACTAAAAACATCAGTGTTATCAGCGCTGTTCCCAGGCTGAAAGTCAAAAACACAGCTCTGCACCAACTACTAAGGAGAAAAAAATGACTGCTACTGCTGAACCCAGGACAGTTTGTTAGCTGATCTAATTAAGAAATGGATTTTTTGTGTGTTCTGAAAGTTGTGATGTAATCAGACTGCATTTATGAGAGGAAAGAAGCGGTGCCAAGGTCCTGCTTTGTTGCAACCTGTATTACAAATATAGATGAAAGCCAGACAGTGCTTACACATCAAAGGGAGACAAGGATAGAGGTAGAGCTGAATCTTTTCCCTCTGTTTATTCCTGTGGTGGAGAAAAAAAGAAGTTTCACTTTTCTTTGAGAAAATATCATATATGAAAAAGGAGACAAAAAACTGCTTGTGTCACTCTGACTAAACAATAGTTTGACATGATTTAAATAGAGGTAAGTGATTTTACATTTCAACACTGATGCGGCAATGGGATAATTTACAAAACTCCCATATAAACATATATCTTTATTTCAATATTTTAATATTTTAATATTTATATATTTATATACTTATGTATATGTAAATTTAATTATGAAACTAAAGGAATGCACAGCATTTGTCACTGTCCTGCATGGCATCCTTGTCTCAAAATTGGAGAGGCATGGATGTGACAGATGAACCACTCAGTGGATAAGGAACTGTCTGAGTGGTCCCATTCAGAGAGTTGTGTGCAGTAGCTTGATGTTCAAGTAGATGTTCAACTAGAGACCAGTGATGAGCGGCATTCCTCAGGGGTCTGTATTGCTACCAGCTTTGTTTAGCATCTTGCTGACATGGACAGTGAGATTGGATCCATCCTCAGCAGGTTTGCTGATGACACCAAGCTGTGTGGTGTAGTTGACATGCTGGAGGGGAGGGATGGCATCCGGAGTGAATTTGACAAACTTGAGAGGTGGGCTAGTGGAAACCTATCATGTTTAAGAAGGCCAGGTGCAAGGTCCTGCACATGGATCTGGGCAATCCCAAGCACAACAACAGGCTGAGTGGAGATTGAATTGTGAGCAGCCCTGAGCAGAAGGACTTGGAAAGAAGCTCAACATGAGCTGGCAGCGTGCATTTGTAGCTGAGAAAGCCAACCAACTGGCTGCATCAAAAGGAGCATGATCAGGAGGTCAAGGGAGATGATTATATCCCTGTACTCTGCTCTTGTGAGATCATACCTGCATTACTGTGTCCAGCTCTGGGGCCTCCAACACAAAAGGGACATGGATCTGCTTAAGTGAGTCCAGAGGAGAGTGTGGAGAATCTCTCCTGGAGCACCTCTCCTGGAGCACCTCTCCTGTGAAGATGGGCTGAGAGAGTTGGGCTTGTTGAGCCTGGAGAAGAGAAGGCTCCGGGGAGACCTTAGAGCAACTTCTGGTGCCTAAAGGGACCTACAAGAAATATGGAGAGGGACTTTTCACAGGGACCTGTAGGGAAAGTTCAAGGGGAATGATTTTCAACTGAAAGAGGGTAGATTTTGATTAGATATTAGGAAGGAATTCTTTACTGAGGGTGGTGAGGCACTGGCAGAGGTTTCCCAGAAAAGCTGTGGCTGCCCCATCCCTGGCAGTGTTCAAAGCCAGGTTGGGTGGGGCTTTGAGCAACCTGGTCTAATGGAGTGTGTCTGATCATGGCAGGGGGGGTTGCAACTATATGATCTTTATGATCCCTTCCAATCCAAACCATTCTATGATTTTATTCTGTGATAATTGTAAATAGGGAATTATCACTTCCTTAGGATTTTTTCCTAAAAGGGATTATTCCTGGTGGGAGTCCAGAATTCTTTTAATTCTAGTTATTCCTTCTATATAAATATTATAATCACTGGTAAATTAATCAGAAAGTGCGAAGTGTGGGGACTAATAAATAGCAAACATTACATTTCACCAACATAATGTCATGCATTGATTTGTAAACCAACAAATAATGGATATTTTACTGTGGGCATATCCTTTCTTACGTGAGGATAAATTGTATGAGACATTCCACAAGGTGAAGATTTTCAAAGGATGTCAGGATAATGGTGGATAATCAGCTGTACATTGTCTTCTAAAACCTCTTCTTTGGCTAAAAGAGGTAGACCTTGCACTTTCATTCCTTTCGTTCCTCCAGAGAATGAAAACGAGCCTCACACGATTAGGAACAGAGTTTTAGTAAAAGCAGAGGTAAGAGGGGCACCAGATGCATCCATTCATCAGTGGCATTTTTGCTATTGGTGCATCTTTTAAACAAGAGGATTTATTCTTCCTGGTCCATGGAGGAAGCTGGTAAAAAGAAAGACAGCACCAGGGTAGGAGGGAATGGTAGATGGAAAAGAATTCCAAATCAAAAGTATCTGCAGCAACAGCTGCCTTCAACCTTCACATCTGTTATTTGCACTTCCGTGTTTGCGAGTATGCGATCCAGCAGAATTCCTTTGCTCATTAGCTGTTCTTTCACTTGGGTTGGGAAGTTGTCATCAGTGCTCCTCAGAATCTCCTGATGATACATGCCCCGCTGTGTTGTCCCTCCAGTGTGGGGGGAGAGGCCTTGAGGGCAGAATGCCTAAGATAAAGGGAAAAAAAAGGAGATGAGAAAACACCTGCCATTTGCATATCGGAGACCCCTGATTGCAGTAGTTTAGAGGTCATTAGAAGCTGTTGTATAGCTAGTGGCATTCTGAGATAATCAGTATGTCACGCCCTTGTAGAGGAATTGCATATAAGTGTATGAAGTTTGTTAATAAATCGACACTTGCTTGCAACAAGCTATGTACCCTTCTCTCAATCTTGGCACTCCAGCACATATTGTGGAGGTTGAAATAACCTATGAGAACCAGAACCTATGAATATAAGACTACTTCTGTCTGGAGCAGTCTATTAGAAGCAGGAAGTGATGGGGATTTTCAAATGTCCTAACTTTCAAGCACTTTTGTATACTTTTGACTCTCTAATTGTGCATTGAACTAATTTAAATGTATGTACAGTGAACTCTTAACTTAATGAGGTGTTTCTGACCAGGATGGGAAAAAAATTAAAAAGCCAGCAGTAGTTTGAAAATGATGGATGTCAACCAAAAGAAATTTTTAATGTTCATATTTAACATTGCACTGAGCCTGAATACTTCCACCTGGGCGTATTAATCTCATTTACCACAATGACAGTAGATGCATGTTTCAATGAGTTTAATAAAGCCTTGTTTCATTACTGCATCACTTCTGTGTTACACTATTATGCTGAGATATGTCAGTAAGTAATTGGAGCATGTACTGGGAAATTCATTTTGGGCCCATAACATGAAAAGTGACTTCTCTCGCATGCCAAAGATACTCACAGAGCAGGGAAAAGCAATGTGTACTGCTGTATCAGAGCTTTACAGCAAAGTATCACGATCATCATACTTTGTTTTCCAGTATGTTAACGCTTCCCAAGGTTGTACCACAAGTACATTCAATCCATATGTGCCTTCAACACTAGAAACAAACTCTTTTGTCTTCTGCTCTTAAAGCCAACTTGAATTTATTACCCACCAATTTCTTATTTAAGAAATAGAATCCTTGATACTAATTAAGGAACATACCTGTTGTATAAGGGCTCACATATTTCCACCACTTTGTTGCCTTTTAATTCATTATGAGCTAGCAGAGAATGTAAATGTTATGCTGAAATGGGATTCACAGACAGCAGCAGAGATTAGGTGTCCTTGTAATGAAATTATCATAGTCAATAATTGTTGGAGCTATATCACAGGCATAGAGGACTGACAATTATTTTCTTAAGTAATTACATTGATAGAATGTCTTCATAGTTCAAAGCAAGAAAGAGGAAATTGGCAGCTGAATGACTTCTATGCCTTCCTATTTTAGAACTTGTAGGCCATATTCAGAAGCAGTTCTGTTTATTTTGAGTTCAGGTGTATAAGCCTTAGAGACTATAGCTTTTCAAATCCACTGGTGATGCTGGGAGATGCATCTTTGCATGTATGTATCATATAATTTTTCTTGCAATTGAAAAAAAAAAAAAGTTTTCTATTCAACTAAAAATTGAATCTGTTTCTGTCGCTGAGTTGGCCATTAATGTAGCTGTAGAAAACATACTTTTCCATCATTGTTTTTTGGTTTTAGAAGTTTTCAATTTTAAGTTCCCATGAGTAACTGCTCATACTACACAGTCTGATATCTTTACTTTTGCTCACAATGTGAGAAACTATGGACTAGGGTATTGTTTATTAAGATTAATGTTAAGCCCAATGTAAATATCAGACAGCAAAAGAGGTGAAAATCGCTTATGCAAACTAAAACAGCCACCAGATACCGCTTGTGCAAGATAAGATAACCGCCAGATGTCCAGGAACCAACAGAAACAGAACAAACAACCCCATATAAGGACATCTCAGAGGAATCGACAGAAACAGAACAAACAACCCCATATAAGGACATCGCAGAGGAATCGACAGAAACAGAACAAACAACCCCATATAAGGACATCGCAGAGTACCTCCACTACCTCATGAAAATGGAAGTAAAGGTGTATAAAAAGGGACTGTTTGAACTGCTCAGCACGGCAGTTGGCAGAGCGCAGGCTCCCCTGTCGTCCAGCGCTGTCTTTGCTCATATTCTACTTGCTATAATTAATAAATTTTAATTGGATTTTAGTCCGTTGTGGTCTTAATTTATAACAACAACATGATTATTTAAATACTACAGACCAAATTAAGCTCTCCATCAGGACCAACTGAAAGAATCACTTCTCAAAAGTGCAATAGCCAGGTAGATGAAGAGCCTTCTTCAAAGTGTCATGAAATGCTTGAAATCCCTTCAGACATCAGAGAAAAGCGACAGTTTTCCACAGCCTAGATATGGATACAAATCATTGTGCTAATGAATTAAAAGGAAACCATGATGTTCTTGGGTTTTTCTAGATTAGTGGAACTACTTTCCTGCTACCACAACTTTCATTGAAACATTTCCTGAAAAGAAAGAAAAAAATAATTTCTGCAGTTATATAATACATGACCGTTTATTTCAAATTTAGAGTGATATCTGGCCAAATATCAAAGTTTTAATATTAAAAATACTTCTATTTTAACGTTGTGATTCTCATTCCAAAGAAAACTATTCTTTGGGTGTTTGTTTGCTTGCTTGTTTGAGTGATTTTTGTCTGTTTGTTTTTCATTAATGGGGCTCATAAGAGTCTGAAGAAGTTATTTATTTTCGCTTGATTGTTATGATTCTAAATTAAACGCAATGAGTTAGAAGTTAAAATCTCATGTATTCCTTATCTGCTGAAGACTGGATGACATTAGGTGTGAAATAGGTTCTAAGTGTCTCATAAGTCATGAATAAACAGGATTTTCTATCCTTAGTAGTTTGGGATTTGTTGGTTTTTTGATTTGGTTTGGTTTGGTGTTTTTTTTTGTTTGTTTTTGCTGTAGTTGCTGGGGTTTATTAGACCTTACATTGGCTTATACACTTTAATAAAAAAAGAGAGATTATAAGAGAAATTTCTGCTCTATGCAACTTAACTGTCATTATTTGAATTTTCTGTTCTAGTAAAGATGAATTAGAATCATTTGGGTTTTTTTTTTTTTTACTCATTTCTTTAAAAAAATGCCTTTTTTTTCCTGAAAGAGTTAAAAAAATAAAAAAAAAACTTAAATCAAAACAAAGTTCTCAAGATTGAAATTATTGAGAGTTCTGCATTGAGAGAAATGCTTTGAGAATCTGGGAACAAATCAGAAAAGAATATGGTTAACGAAGGTAAAAATTCTGCTCTTTGGAAAAAAATATGTGAGAATAATCTTTAATTCCCTTCAAAATGGGTTGAAAAGATTGAACTTAATACTGTGAAAAAGAAGCAGGAAATTCCTGAATACTGCTAATTTGAGTGTTGCAGAATGAGGTCCAGTAATATAATGGAGGTCAGCATGCCTGTTGTCTTCTTTATTTATTGTGTAATTATCAACTTACTCAGGTGCCGAATAAATCACTATGATTCCTTTGGGAATATGATAGGAAACTAAATAATTTTATTTTTTAGATGAACTGCTACAAATCTAATGGCACATTATTTCTAAAATTATGGCAGAGGGCCTGGCAAAACTAGAACCAAAACCAAACGGATACAGTGAACTACAGCCTATATAAATTTATAAAGAGTATTGTTAATTTATTGCCTGAAACATTGTTTAAAATGTCTTTTTTTGTTGTTTTTTATTATATTGTCATGATTCTATGCTGTCTATAAACTCAAATGAGTTGCATAATAATTCAAATATTTCCCTGTGTGCTCTGAGTACACAGATAAAAATTACATTGACTACAGAAACAATAAGACCAGCGTGAAGATTTCAACAAGAAAAGTAAAATTGACAGTGGCCTTTTAACACCTTTTAAAATAAATAATCTACTTGCCTTTTTATGCAGATCAAGACTGCTTCTTTGTGTAGGTTAAGAAAAAAATCCTTTATTATAAATTTCTCAAATTTCTTACAGAAAGACTGATTTTTATTGCTGATACAATTCTGTATCAAGAAAGAAGTAACATATTTTTGCTGTTAATAAATGGTAATTATGTTTAGGCTTATGATCAGTAAATACAGACTGATAATTGCACTGCACTCATAGTTTTGCCCGAAGTAGATTATTACTTTGGGAAATTGATATAGGTGTAATTTTTTAACTGCAAAAGCTAAGACAATGTTTTATTTTTTTCTGTATTGCCATCAAAACTGAGTTGCATACACTGTTTTCAACTTAACATGCTCAGAGTGAACAAAGCCCTCTTCCAAAGTATGTTTTGCCAAGACATGAACTCTGAAATATCCTTTGTTAGTCTGTAGAAGGTCATGTATTGTTATTATTTTATTTTTCAGTGTAAGCTAAGTGTTTGGTACCCCTAAAGTATTTAGAAGATATGTGATATAATTTAGGTCACATGAAGTCATAAAACTTAATATAGTTACTACCCTTATTTCATATTTACTAATTTTCTTTTATCTTATACTGTAACATCAACAATAGCACCTGAAGAGCCTATGATTTGTGTTGCAATTGAAGATTACTTCTTTTCTTTTTTTTGTTTTTTTTTTTTTTTCCATAGAGAGGAGGATGAAACTCATTATTTTCTATTGACATGCATTTGGGTTTAACTCTGGTGCTTCTGAAAGTAATGTTTTAGTGAATTCCAACTATGGCTGAGGCAGTAGCTGTTATCACCTCTTGCTTTTCATTATTGCAATTAAGGAGTGTTGGCAGTGCTTGCTCATAAGCTCTTACTTGATTCATAAATTATCCTGTCACTAATGCTCAGCTTGCCCATTCCGTTATTGTAATTTAAGACAGTGACGTCTTTCCTTGTTAAATCAAATAGAGGGGCAGTAATAGGCAAGATCTGAGTGGAAACCAACAATAAAAATTAATATTACTGTATAATTTTTACAAAGTCAACGAATATTTCCTTTTTCCATCCCTCCCAATATCATTTTCTATCTTACCCTGGAGCTATGTTTGCATAGGCAGATATATTTCTCTTTGTGGATGTACTCCAGATATCTCCTGAAATGTGAATGTCTTAACAAGTCCTAGGGCAGTTTAATGTTTTGTAAAACTTATTAGCCATCATGTAATACTATTCATTTAGTAAACTACCAGCACCAAGCCCATCAGGCTCATAGCATGAGAATTTATCTCTTCTGCTAATGGCAAAATCCATATGTAGGTTTTATCTTGAGCTACTGTTACGCCACACCATTCAGCTTTGGAAGCTGAATTATTTTATCTTCTTGACCGTAACACCATGAATTAAGTATATGAAAATAGATGACTATGCAGTGAATACATCATAATCTGGTACAGTTACACTAAAAGATTTAAGATGAATAGCAACAGTCTCAGAAATACTCATTCAAAGTCATGTTGCATCTCATTTCTTATTAATGCAAAAAAGGTTAGCACTTTATTTTAGTCCTCAAGCTCTGTAGGTGTTCTTACGGTAAAAAGACTAAATAGTTGGTACATGTGTGAGGATCCATCAGGGTAGTGGTGGCTGGAGTGGGAGTTTAGGAATGAATCTGAGATTTTTTTTTTTTTAATTGGAAATAATTTTTTTCTAATGAAAAGGCTTTAAATTGTGAAACTTTCAAGGAGTTTTCCCATTTTTTCTTTTTCTTATGCTGTTACACATAAAATATGAAAACATGGATTCAGGACAGCTGTTGAATTAAATTTCATCTCCATTTATAATTTATTGCTGTATTAGAAAGACATAAGATAATCACCTTCTAAAAAGGTTCTCCTTAATTCTCCTTATAAAAAGTAAATATAAACCATATCAGTACGTCACCAGTCTACCATGCAGTAGAACTGCCCACAATAACTATTTTTAATGTCACTCAAGTTCCCATCAGGAAGAGAAGACTGGTTTCTTCTAATAGGTGCTTGTACGCTAACAACTCTATCTGCATAACTGGCAGTAAAAGTGATGCAAAAATTACTTTTAGCTGCTTGAAACAGCTTTTTTCCTTTGTTTTTTTTTTGTTGTTGACATTTTTTCGCCCTCCAGATTTACTTCATGGTTGTAATAAAAGAATGATGTTATGATTTTTACAATGAGGCATTTCCTATTTTGGTTGTGAACACCATGTTATGAAAGGTAAAGAGTATTTGAAGTGAGAAAATGGTAAAAGTAGTAGTAACCCCATGTTAATTTTGCAGGAGGGGCTATTTTGGTTTGTTTTTCTACACATGGGTTTAAGGTTATGATTAATCAATATAGTTTTATCAGTTCGAGCAAAGGTATATTGTTACACAGCACTAAAATTAATTCAATCTGTTAAAAAGACAAACACACAATGAACAACAAAGATGAGTCTTCTGCTCTGCTAATCAATTTTAATACCAATCACATTATAGTTGTCTGCTTGTAATACAGTGGAAAGGTCAGTACCATTTCTTGCCTAGTTAGCAATGTAACTTTCAGGCTTGCCTGGTCAGGAGTTGTGATCACAGTGTCTAGCAAAGTCATTTTTCCACAGACCTTGTGTTTGTCATGTTATTCTTCAGAGCTCAACAGTTTGCCTTTAGTATTCTTAACTTCACAGCCTGTTTCTCTTATTTCTCAATTTCCTTCAGCAAAATTGATGATAACTGCACACTTCTTGTCATTAAGAACCAACACCACAGGGCAGTAATAAACAATGGCTGGTTTTCGTGTTAATGTTCTTAAACTTTTCACCCTTAAACCCTCTACAGCAAGGAGAAAATGCTACTGCTCTATGTTTGCACCACCCCTGAAAGTAAAAGATGATTTGAGCAGTCAGAAGAAAGAAATGTGGAATGTAATTAGGTAGCATGTTAGTTGCTTTTAGGAGTTGATATATCTGTTCTGCTATAGAAGTCTGAGTGGGAGTGGAATAAATAAGTTAACTCCCAAATAATCTCTTCCTCTACAAATTGAAATGATCATCAGAATCATTCAGAACACCTGCTAATGCAAGTATATTCTTCCTTTTTGCCTTGAGATAAACAAATAAAAGCAGATGTTAATCTGCGATACAAAACTGTTTGACTTTTTTTTCCATATTTATTTAGGATGACCTTTTTTTTAATTTATTTTTTTTTTTATTTATTTTTTATTTCACATCAAAATCAGTTTTTCAGTGATACCAAAGGAAACAGACCAGGTCTCTAATTCATTAATATAATAGAATAAAATTTGTAGATGAAACAGGAATATATTTGGAAAAATACTGTTTTTCGTGATAAAATTTCACACTTTTTATGAAGATATTTCAGAAATAAGAATTGGAAAGTATGTTGACCCAGTCTGGCTATTAAGCTAATGGCCCACTCTTTTTAAGTAATAGCTAATGTTAAACTACATTCAATGCTTCAAAATTCTGTGCCACACAGTGAATATAAAATCTGCATTCTTTCTAAAGGGACTAGCCTCCACTCATTTTTCTGCTAGCCACACATTTCAATGTTTTAGCAAGAAGTTAACACGAAGAATGTCAGAATCAGCATTATACTTTAAAAATTTTACCATGAAAGAACATAAAATATTTAAAAGAACTCCCAAAGTAAATATTCTTTTTGTTAAATGCATTCAAATAAAGTCCATAAAGAAAAAAAAAATAATGAAAAGAAACCCTCAAAAGAAGACAGATTAAAGAAAATAAGTGTTTAAAAGAAGTGAAAAAAACAAAACACAAGGAAAAATTAAGCATAAGTAAGAAATTGCTCGTAAGCTTGGGTATTAAAAATACTTGACTTTCCAGCATTCTTAACAAGTTTGATAACACATATCACAACAATTTGCATCAGAAAATATGGTCCTGAATATGTTCTAAACTTTATTTAAGAAAATAATCATAACTTATTTTTTTTCTCCATGTTTTACTTATGTACAAGAATACTGCTAAATCACAAAATATTTGTGAAGGAAAAAACAGTTTTATCTTTTTGTTTCTAGAAAATTTGTCTTTGATTTTTTTTTTCCCACTAGATTATGATTTGCAATTGCAAGTTATGTAACTGGATTCAGTACTTTTTATTACACCTCTGGTTTACCTCTTCTACCTTTGAGAGATGGTAATCTTTTACAATCTCCTGCTGTTTTGGAGAAAACTATCGTTTCTCCTGCCCATTTCCCTTCACATTACAGTTCTTTGATTATGCTATTTTCTCCTCAATTGCTTTTGCCACTTGGGGTCTTAAGAGAGGAAAACTGTCTCCAAGATGATATTTCAAAAGCAATTTAGCCAGACTTCATGCATTGTTTTCTGGAGTAGCAGCACAATCAGGAGTTCATACTACAACACCAGTGGGTTCTCAGATCTGATGTGTTCTATGCCAAGAATAGTTCTTACTTAAAGCCATGCTGTCTCCCTTAAATGTAACCCTCTCTTTGACTTTCATGGTTCTTCATGACCTGGAAAAAAAATTAAAAAAAAAAAAACAAAAAAAACCAAAACTTTTTTTTCAAAATAAATTCATTCTACCCAATGACTAGTTTCTCTGTGTATTTATTCAAAGCTTGTACAAAGAGCCCTCAGTCTGAGTAAGCTCACAGCTATTAAAATATTTGAAACAGAGAATACAATATTAACTGTAGACAAAGGGGCCCTCAGCTTCATGATTCTTAGTTTTCCAGAGAATTTTTTTTAGAAATCATTTTCCATTTTGAGTAATAAGCTAGTTCTGTGACATTTATATAAGTGAATGAGAGGTTTCTCTACTCCACAAAAAAAAAAAAAAAAAAAAAAAAAAAAAAAAAAAAAAAAAGAAAAAAGAAAGAAAGAAAAACCTCCAAAATCAACTCAAACCAAACCAAACTAAGTTAAACTTTCTGACCAGAAACTAAATTCTCAGGTAGCCGAATTGGGTTAGCCAAGAAGCTGCCTTACTGTTCTTGAAATGGCTTCAGACGGAAGGAACTCGTGTACACCTGCACGGAGCAGCTCGTTTTTTAGCTCCACCTAGTGGAGTCTTGAAAGGTCTTCTCTGCAAATTTAGGTTGTTCAGGCACATTGCGTGTAAACCATCAAGATATTTATCTAGTACTGGTAGTCCTTCAGCCACTTCAGCAGCTTCATCTTGATATATTTGCGTTGTCTGTGTCTCCCTCTCTTTGTGATAGTGGCATGCCCTTCTCCTACAGTGAGAGCTCAGTACTGTTATTGTGAAGGTTGCCTGGTGCTCAAAAAAAATGTATGTTTATTTGGATTGGTTTGGAAGTTCAGAGTGCATAGATTCAATACTATAGGTCTAGTCAAAAGGTTTCTAAAACAGAGGAATTTGGGAAAAGAGAAAATAAGTGGCTTTCTTAGAGGTCAATGCATTCTTTCCCAGACCTTAGGCTAATACTGTTTGAGGTCACATCCCCACTGCCTTTGAATAACACCACTATTTTTCTGAGAAACTGGAATTTGAAATAATAACCTTGAATAAGCTAGACAAAGTCTTGCTGTGTGTGCATGTAGTCTCACAAATCAAATTGCTGTGCAAGAAGGGACTGAATTGCAGAAATAGTTTTTAATGCCCCAAAATCCTACCATTTGAAAATATTAAGTATCTTAAGGAGGAATGCAGAAGCCCTTTTTTTTTTTCCCTGTGTACAGTGTAAATCAAAGCCAGAGCTTATCAAGATTTCAAGGTATGCATTTTCCTGCAATCCACTTCCAAAACAGGCTTCTTCCTACAGATGGGGGTGGAGAATGCAGCAGGACAAGGGAAACTGGGAGGTATACAAGCCCTTTGGAATTTTCCAATAGTTATTTATATTAGGCATTTGAACTTCTCTCTCTGTGTACTTTGTAAGCCATATACTTTTGTGTGATAAATGAATGGATGTGCTCAGAGTATGCAGGGAACATACAGACCAACACAGATGACATCACACTTCTCAGACCTATGATTTCAGAGTGTACTCATCTGCCTGGAATTACTTCGTTGGGCTGAAAATCTTATAAAGATCTCTAGCATAATAATTTTTTTAATTTAGATTCCATTGAATTTTGCAGTATTTCATGAGTAAGACAAAATTACGTATCCAAAATACATCATTTAACATGAGCCTCTGGATGTACAGTGCTTCTGAAGGTCAGCAGTGATAGATGCTGCACATTCAGTTTGTGGTGTCATTTACTGACCCACAACTCCTTGTCACAACACAGTTACCTCAGTGTGTTCTGATCATTCTTCATTCTCTTGGGAAAGTTTTTAACATGGCCCTGAACAAAGTATTCAGACAGTCTAGAAACTATGTTCAGAATAACTGAAAACATGAAACATCTGAAACTTCAAATGCAAAGCTTAGGCATGTGTGATGCATAGGAGAGGAGGAACCGGTTGTAGGGAGGGGACCAACATAGGGAGTGCTTAGCTAGTAGCTTAGCTAGAAAGGTCTGGCTCCAGAAAAAACAGGGAGTCCAACTATCTTAAACTCATAATAAATTTTGGGTTAATACTGTAATACGCAAGATCTATTCCAACATCAGTGATTCCACAGAATTACAGGAAGGTTGAGGTGGGAAGGGATCTGTAGAGGTCATCAGCTGAAGCAGGGTCATCTAGACGCAGTTGCTCAGAACCATGTCCAGGCAGTTTTTGAGTATCTCCAACATGGGAGGTTTTACAACCTCTCTGTGACTTGTGCCAGTGCTGTCACCTTCACAGCTAAAAAATGTTTCTTCATTTTCAGACAGAGCTTCCTGTGTTTCAGTTTGTGTCTGTTACCTCTTGTTCTGTCACTGGGCACTGATAAGAGCCTGTCTCCACCCTTTTTACATCCTCCCTTCAGTTATAATAAGATTCCCCTTTATCCTTCATTCCTTCAGACTCAGTCCCAGCTCTCTCGGCCTCTCTTCATAGGAAAGGCACTCCAGATCCTTAACCATCTTCACTGCTCTTAGCTGGACTCTCTCCAGTATGTCCATGTTTCTCTTGTACTGAAGAGCCTAGAACCGGACACAGTATTCCAAGTATGGCCCCAGTGGTGCTGAGCACAGGGAAAAGATCACCTCCCTCAACCTGGTAGCAATACTTTGTCTAATGAAGCCTAAATACTTTGTCAAATGCCTTCTTTGATAGGCTTATTTCTATAATAAGTATAATATATTCTTATTATATTTATACCTACAAGTTCAAATATATGGAAAAATATTTAGGAGTAATATTGTATCCAGAACCTATGTCTGCATCTCAGCTTTAACCCAATAACCTAATAGGTAATAAAATTAACTAAGTAAACAACTATCATCTCCTACAAGAAAAAAAAAAATGTCTTAATTCAATGAAGAACAAATAAACTAGAAATCCCTAAAGAAATTAACTGGAGATGAAAAATGCTAGTCCTTCATTAATACAGTTACAGTTTCAAGATAATGTCTTGCAGTGTCCCACAAAAGTTCAGTTCAGTAAAAAGCAGGTTTAATGAAAATAAACAGAGTCAAATCTGAAAAGTACTGTTGCCTAATTTTGACCTATTCAACAAATGCCCCTGACACAATGCACGGTATCCACATAACTTCTGTCTTTGAAGTGCACTGAAAATAGCAATATCTACAGTTACCCTGTAGTTAAATGGCTTAAATTTAAATTATGCACTGGAGTACAGTGCAGAGTGTTGAAGGCTTGCAGAGAGAAGAATCAGTACAGCTGCATAACCACTGCAGTCTGGAGAGGAAAGTTTTATTATTTTGGTGCAGGGTTGTGTCAATGAAGCTGTATTTCTTCCAGACTGACTCTGACATGTATGCAGGCATTTAAAGCCCACTGCACCCTCCAGAATTTTGTATTGGCCACATCAGTGTGTAAAAAGGTCCTACAGACATTACCTTAGTTTAGTCCACACAGACACAGAAACTTTTTTCCTGTACAAATTACTTTTATTTCTTAATTCTGTTTATCCCTATACTCCACAAGTTTTCTTTCAGCTGAACTAGGCATAGTGGGAAGGCTCAAGATACCGTCTACTAAAATTAATTTGAATGAAAGACATATTTTTGTTCTTTGAAATTATAATAAATGCATCATGCAGAAATACCCCGATATATGTTATGTCATATATACCAAATTCTTGCAGGGAACCAACATAACACTGCCTCAATGAAATTCATTGTACAGCCATGAAAATATGAGGTCGAATTTCCTAAAATCAAAAATTCTGACTTAAACCATAAATGTTAGAGGCCTGACAGGAATTGCTTCCTACGTTCTATATGTATCACTGGTTATAGTGTGGTCTCTATAAAACTCTGAGGTTAATAAAAAAAAAAAAAAAATATTACTGAGAATATCTTGACTTTATTTCAAAATCTTTTACAGAAAGGTGCAGAATTGTGGTTTGCATTTTGTTTGTTTTTCTTTTCTTGTGTGATTCTGTCAGCAGAGTAGCAAGGCCTGCTGCAAAGCCAGTCTGAAGTCAACATATTGTAGATACCGTTGATGTATTTTACAAATGATCAAGAATTCAGTACTATGCATGTTGGTGTTTCATTTTAAATATGTTTAAAACAGCTGTGAACTTCAGGAATCTATATTTTATAATTAAGGCTTACTTAGGCTTACTGAAGACTTATCAAAGTATGCAAAAAGAACAACCCATTCTTGAGCTATTGCTAATACAGGATGCTGTGTTTTTTTTAACAAAAAATATACTTATGAACATATGCATATAACATTTGTTTATATACTTTGTCTATAACAATGAGAAGGTAAGAAAAAATTCTCTCAGGAAACACAGCAGAAAAAGCAAAAAAAAACCCCATTCAATTTCAAAGGTCAGGTATAAAGTTAAGGCACATGATGAGTAGGGGAGGGACCAACACACACCTTCTTACCAACACACACCTTCTTGCTTTGTTTGGCAGATAGGTTGCTTCTTGTTGTGTGGAAAAAAGGTCTTGAGTTACATTCCCTAAGGCCAGTGACAGCATTTTCAGAGCCTTTGATTTATTAATTCTAGAGGATGCCTAAGACACTCACTTTCAAGCAGTTCCTTCAGCAGAGACTACTCAAGGAGCATACGTTTCTCAAGAGTATGCAAATGGCTGAGAGTATATCCATTCTCCTTCCTATTTCTGGCCAAATCCTTATAAGGCATGGTGTGTACATTCAAGAGAGAAATCAATGATGACCCAGTTCCCTCCACAGACTTCAGCAGGCTGACAGATCATTATCTGTCTGCTCATGTTCTGCATATCTCCAACTACCTTATTTACTATCAGGAATAAATTACAAAGGGCAGCTCAGCCCTGTCATCTCTGCTTCATGTTAAGTGCTCTGAAGGAGTCTGGAGAGCTCATTCACTTCACTGGAAGAGACATTATTAGCAATGAATCCCCAAATGTGATACTAGCTTTGGATCTTGAAGGCTAAGGAGCAAAGGTCATGATAACCTGTGACTGCTTTTGTCTATTTGGTAGCCTTCTGTGGCTTGTACAGTTTTGCAAGCTAATAAATTGAATTTTGATGAGACAATTGATATTTCTTTCTGTCATGGGTATCCTAGCTTTAAGCTAGACAGAATTATTCTTTGAGTCTTGAATAGCTGATCTATTCACATATATTTGTATATATAAGGTCTGTACAGTTCTCTATTGAATTAATTATCACGATGAAAAGCAGGGAAGCAGAGGAATTAATGGAAATCTCTGGATATTCTAATTAATTTCATATGAAATTAGACAGATTACATGACCTACACTCCACTACTTATTTGCTTAAAAAAAGAGAAAAAAATAAGGAAACAAACCCTATCATTTCTTTGTATAATATGCTGCTTTTCCTCTTAAAATAGTTTTTTCTGCTGGTTTTAAGTTGAAAGAAATTACATTAGAGTTCTCAAGACTCCATTCTTGGAACTGAAATCCTTTAGGCTTCATTATTCAGCATCTATGAGACATCAGCATGTTCAAAATTACCACTTGGTTGCAGCCTAACCTCATGGGCTTTAAAGATCTCTCGGATCTTTAAAGCTTCTCACTGCTGTCTTTCACAAAGCTATCTAAATTGGAATGTTTCCTGTAGCAAAAAGGGTACTATTAGCTCTTGGCAATGATCTGGGAGCTCATACAATTCTCAAGACTGAATACCAATACCAATATCCCAGTTGAAATGCGATAATCGGGGTTTGATTAACATGTTTGAACGATCAGTCTCTGGAACAGGAAGGCTGAAGAGAGGTTACCAAACAATGGAAAAGCAACTTGTGCATAAAAATGGGTGGGAATAAATAAAACATAAAGTGCAAAAGAAAAGTAAGTTATATGTCAAATATAGGAGACAGTAGCAAATTTTGCCTTACAAAGTTGCCTGGTTGTCTGATTTAGGCTTTTAAAACCAAAAAAAGGTTTGTAGCTGAGGAACTGAGTTATACCAAGTCAAGGAAAGGGGAGATTAATAGAAGAAACTAATAATCACCTGAAATAAATTTTTCTTTTAATTTCATTGTAAAAAAACCCCAAACCTTTAAATATTTCAGAAGAGATCACAGTGCATTCTAACCTTGTTTGAAAAAAATCTCAAATGTCTTTATTATGATGAATGTAGTATAGAATAAATAACCAGAATTGCAAAGTAATCGCAGTAAAAAGTTCTAATGATACTGGAATATAATCTTTTTATTTTGTTCATAGAATCTATGAGCTATATATTGTCTCTCATTTTCCTGTAAGTAGTGTCAAAATTTAATATACACTCGCAAAAAACGTGGTTTTCAGATAAAACAACTTGATGGACACCTGCTTCATCCAAAAGAAAGTTCAGTTTCCTTTACCTTAAACAGTTGTACACACAGATTGCCTCAGGATAGGACATAGGAATAAGGACATGTTATATAGGCTTAAATATCAATGTGACCAGAGTAAAAACCTGTTTCAAAATCAGAAGTACATCGTCATGAGAGTTACTTTTGCTTGTGATTTAGTTTGTGTGTCAAACATAGGTACTTTCTTACTGAGTGTTTCTCTGCAATTTTCTGATTTGAAGTGGTTGCTGTTTGCATGCTCTATGATCAGTGGGACCAAGTATCATATCACATCATATCATATCAATCATATATCATATCATATCGTATCATATCATCATATCATTTCATACACATTATCAGCAGCTCTGATTTTCTTCATGTGTCTCCATCTTAACACTTTTCCTAAGGTTTTCTTTCTCTTCCCTCATGCATAGTAACTGCCATGTAACTTAGGTATTTTGAGCCAAGACTAGGTGAGATTTATGTTTTAATTTCCCTGCGCAGTCCTCAAGAAAAAAAATACTTTTTATATGCTTAAATTGTGTCTTTGTAAATATATAGAACAGGAAACCCAAGAAGGTATAATTCATGCTTATAAAGAAGAATGTGAATTCTTCCAAAGAATACTTTGGAACAGTGATGTTGTCATCTTTTTCACAACCAGCATGTCCTAGGTCGATAAAAAGAAAAGGCATTTGTATTTTGATTTTCTTAATTAAAAAATTGATTGTTGCTATGATATCTTTCCCAGTAGCTAAAATATCTCTCATGGAAGGACACAGGAAAACTAATGTATGTAAGCCAGAAATGTACCCCAAATATTTCCTTAAATTCTGTTGCGTATAGAGGTTTTTATTTATAAACCCCCTGTTCGACACATGTACAAGTACTTTAAAAAAAAAGTTAGTTTTTAAATCATATTTTAAAAAGGAAAATATTACCACTTTGTTGTTAAATGTATGTGTCATGAAGTCTGCATTTCTACCAGATCTTCATATTGTATTATATTGGGGTACTGAGCATGCATTTTGATTGTTAGTAGAAAGATGGGTTAACAGTTTGGATAAAATACATACTGTTCTGAAGTTTCACACAGCAGTGAATATAACTCACATGTACTAGCTAAAGGAAACCATACAACAAGCTGTAGTGGCAAATCACCTGGTCAGTGGAAAATAAATAGTTCCTTGAGAATTGCAGCTGCTTCATTTGTTTTGTGCTCCAGCCTGTTTTTCAGAAATGTAGCATATTGGGACCTCACTGCTTGACCCTCCAAACATGGCGTATTATATCTTGGAAGCCTCAGAGAATGAAAAGCCTGCATGCAGGAGCAGGGAAGCAGTGAACAATCTGTGCTGACCGCCAGGGAACTACCATTCCCAAATACAGGTCTTGAACTATCCTTCAGAGAGAAATCTTGCCAGGAGTGAATCATTTTAGGAGGCCAAACACTAAGAGTGGAGGACAGAAAAAAATTACTTTAAAGAGGAGGTACTAGGGTTTTTTTTTTTGTGCAGTTTTAAGTAAGCTCATTAAGAAAATTTGCAGCTGAAGGAAAAATTTTATAATAATTTAGAAAAAAATTATGAATCTAATTTTTTTTTTATTGACTGAGAACTAAGTCTATGTTTAGCTAAATAAAATAAATTGCATGTTTAGTCGGTCTATAGGTCTGTGGATAAATGTGGGTATAATAAATTTATCTTATCTAATTTGCATATTTTAAAAGGTAGTCATTTATGCGCCCATAATAGTTGGAATTCAGATAAAGCTTATTAAGTGATATGTTAGTCCAGGCCAACAGAGCCTGGTTCATGTAATATTCCTAGATTTAAACAGTTTATGGTACTGAGTTACAATATAATTTATTCCTCCCTGACATTTCAAGTCAGTGGAACTCAGAAAATGAAAGATTTCACTTCCTTTTTATTTTTTTTTTTTTAATCTTTCTGTTTTAGGAACCAAACACTACTGCTGTCAAGTCATGTAAGAGCTCACATTTCATCTCTATGTACACGTTTACTCAGGATAGTCACTTGTGTTTGCACATCAGGGGCACACAGTGCAGGTTAGAGGCCACACACATCTACTATTTTTTGCTGAATGCAAATGTGATTGCAACTGAAGGAAAATAAAAGGTGCTGTGCAAATTTTCCTTTACCTCAAGGTCTGAAAAACATGGATTGCCTGAAGGTTTTAAAGATAGAAGGTTTTCAGGTCTTCCCAGTCTCCCTTCTTTCCACTTTCTTTATCTGTTGTTTCTGCTTCCAGCTATATTTGATAATACTCAGTCTTTACAGCATGTGCTTTTTTTGCGGTTTTATTATTGATATATCTCTTCTTGTTTACCTGTATTTCATTTCAATTAAATATGGGAAAATAAGCTTGTGGCTTTTCTGTCTCCAAAATGTTCCTGTGTTCTTGTCAAATCGCATTTACATTTTAATAATAAAAACTTCTTTAGTTAAGAACGTCATTGGCAAAAGACAAAGAAACAGCTACCAACACACTAGCTTGAGCAGTTATTATTATCCTTAGCTTTAGATAACTCTTACACTGCAGAAGTGCAATACCTGACTCCAGAGTAGTAAGTAGCATTGCTAGAGATAAAAAGTTGACCCATGCAGCTCTTTCATAAAATAAAATATTTTATAAAATAATAAAAATCTTTTTGTCATGACCATATGTCATGGTTTAAGCTCAGCTGTAACTCAGAACCATGCAGCCACTGGCTCATTCTCCTCATTCTTCCTCCCCCAGCTCCCAGAGGGATGAGGAGGAGAATAGAAAGAATGTATCTCCCAGGGGCTGAGGTAAGAACAGTCCAGTAACTAAGGTATAACACAAACCACTACTGCTACCACCAATAATAATAATGATAAGGGAAATAACAAAGGAAGAGAATGCAACTGCTCACCAGCCACCAACCAGTATCCGAGCAGTAATCTCATCCTTCCGGGTAAGTGCCTCCACTTTATATACTGGGCATGACATGCTGTGGTATGGAATATCTCTTTGACTAGTTTGGGTCAGGTGCCCTGTCTCTGATTCCTCCCAGGTTCCCTTCCTTCCTGGCAGAGCGTGAGACTGAGAAAGTCCTTGGTTAGAGTAAACATTACTGAGCAGCAAGTAAAAACATTGGTGTTATCAGTGTTGTTCACATGCTGAAAGTAAAACCACAGCACTGCACCAGCTACTAAAAAGGAGAAAAATGTCTGCTACTGCTGAACCCAGGACACTATACTTTTTCATAACTTCTAGAATTTTGTTTAATTTATCAGTGAGCAGATAGGAAATGCAAAATTCCCATTCACTCTCCAACAATTTTGGCAGTACCATTGTTTAAAAATTTCCAGTCCAAATATTCTATGAAATTGCTCAGGTCAAGACATAGAAATATATTATTTCTAAAACTTCCAGGGGAGGAAGCCTGATTGATGTGTAGACAAATTAGAAGATGAAAAATACCCTGCATCAGCACCTTTCCTTGTGCTTGTACAAGTACTAGAAGACTATTGTGCATGCATTTACCTTTTGCTGCCATAAACAAGAAACAAGTCCACTGAAATTGAAAGCATTGCATCAGTATAACAGAAGAAAATTAAATTTAGAAGCAGTAGACCATACCAAGGTCTTTTCTCTGCAATGGCAGCAAATATTTGCACATAATCTTTACAGACCAAGCCTGCTTCTAGAGTCTTTTGCTTCCTTTTCCTCTTGTTAGATGCTGTCCTAATGTTTCCCATTAGTGATGAAATATCCCCCAGATTTCATCTTAAATTTCACCCTGACCAGTTTACATGTATTTGTCTGATAATGTGAGTTTTTTGTTATTTCTGGTTTTCTTCCTAGATAATTCCTAAGGAATTGAACTACACCCACCCTTGATCTTCTTTACCTAAGCTAGAAAATCAAATTCTTTTAGTGTTCTTCAGAAAAAGTAAGTTGTCTATTTTCCCATTCATTGTAGTAGCTATATATTCACTGCATGCAAGCCTGAATTAATCTTTGGTTGGTACAAAAGAATGAGTACACATCAATCTATTTTCCCTGCTCCAGTTACAATGGCCAAATGCACTGGAAGCATGAAGAAAGCTATAAAAGGTAACACCAAATTCAGGGGGGGATAGTGAGCTCATGAAAAAGCCCAGAGCTCACAAGAGCTGAAAAAAGTCATCTGCTTTTACTGTTAGCTAAATTTGGAGTGTGAGCACCAACAGTATGCCAAGCTAGTTCTCAAAAACTTTAAATTTCACAAGTAACTAGTAACTAGGAGTCTCAAGCATTAAAAGATGCTCAAAATAATTAAAAAGTCATCCAGCAATACTCCACCCTCCCATTTCTGACAACAGTCATGCATTTTTAATCCTGAGAATGCACGCATAAATATTAATTTTTTTTCTTCAGACATTATATTTAGAGCTGTATGTTTTAATCCTGACAAAACTTCCTATTAAGGTGCTAATGATAAATGTTGCTATGTTAAAATACATTATTCGAAACTCTTCTGAGCAACATCAGCTGTGCTCAATAATATAATTGCAGTAATTGACAATAACGTAACATAGCAATAGAGTAATCAGATAATTAGCATGGATGTTCTCAATTACTAAGTTGACAGTCCTACCAGTAATTATTATTAACATTAATTTTCTATATAATCAAGGAATTTGAAATACACTGAAATATCAGTTAGGTTGTGAAGAACTTAAATTTAGACTAGTTTGATTGTAGATAATTAATATATATATTTTATAAATATATATACACACACATTAATATGCCTGGAAATCTAAATATATGTTAAACTATTGGCATAACATTTCAGTGTAGATATGTAAACATGTTCACATATAGAATCATAGAATGGTTTGGGTTGGAAAGGACCTTAAAATTATCTAGTTCTGACACCCCTTCTGTGGGCAGGGACACCTCACCCTAAACCATATTGCTCAAAGCTCTGTCCAACCTGGCCTTGAGCACTGCAGGGATGGAGCATCTAGGACTTCTCTGGGCAATCTGTCTCAGTGTCTCACCATCCTCACAGTAAAGAATGTCCTTATATCTATCCTGAACTTCTTTTTAAGTTTAAACACGTTGTACCTTCTCCTATCACTCCAGTTCCTAATGAAGAGCCCCTCCCCAGCATGCTTATAGGCCCCCTTCAGATACTGGAAGATATTCAAAGACATTGGATATGAATTCTTTCCCAAATGAAATGTCCCTATAGTTGTCCCTGGTATCAGCATAATGCTTAGTTGTTGTAAATGTGTCAAAGACATTATTCATCCTGTATATTCTTCTTACAGTAAAAGACAAAACTTGTGAGAGTAAGTTTCAATTAACTGTACTGTGTACTTACACTGGAATTAATTTTCTTAATATTGTTAGAGATGCAGTTTTGGGGTATAGTTCAAGGAAACACCTGAGCTACCAGAAAAAAACAGACCTTCTTACAAAAGTTAAGTTGCTATTGAAAAAATATCCATCCCAGTAATATGCATGCTTACAATGAAAAACGTAAGTTTTCTGATATTTTCTCAGAGGGATAAATGAAGAAAAAATGTAATTTTACAAAAGAAAAGAGAATTAATTCCCCCACAAGTTTTTTCTTCCTGTATGAGGAAGCTATGCCACATAGTCACAGAAATCTAGAAAATAAAATAGAAAAAGAAAAAGAGAAAAAAAAGAAAAATGATGACCAAAAAATAATTATGTTCTAAGACAGTATGTAAATTTGTGACATTGTACCTTCTAATATTGAGGTGAAATAATTAACTTGTAAAAAAGATGAAAAACTTCTGGAAAAAAAAAGCCTGATTTTTTTAACTCCTCATTTGAGTACATATCCAATAACAAATTTTTTGAGCAAAAATGTATCAGTGTCATTTTATATCTAGAAAACTCCTACCACTTTTTTTCTGAACTTTATATCCACTTCTGCCTTCATGTCTTTTCTAGTCTGTCTGCATTGTCACATGCAGCAGACCAGCTACACTGTAGACTAGATCCAGAAATATCCATATAGTAAGAACCAATTTGTAGAAATTACTCCTCAAACAATTTACAATGGGGATAGAAAAGACATAAAGAGAGAAGAATAAGGAAGTCTGTGTTTTCCTGATGCTAGAGTTAAGTAACAGAACAATTAATTCTGTCTACATCTAGCAGTACATTGCTCTATGACAGGTCAGTTAAAAGCTACAAATTAACTGATGCTATTTAAACTTAAATGAGGGGCAGAGGACAAATGAGGAAAAAGTGGTGTGACTGCTACTGTAAAAGTGGTGCAGGAGTATGCATATGTAGAAGGGACTTTGTCACAGTAAATCCATTGCTGCATGCATCCACATAACGCAGTGTACTGCTCTGTAGAGTTGTTAACATAGCTATATGATGCAACACAATGTTACAGCTAATTAGCAGTGTGTCCCTCACAGCTATGTCAATTTTGATTTTTCAAGTTAGCTCAGTTATGACTTGGCACTGCTTAGTGTACATGTACCTTAAGTGACTCATTCAAGATTGTATTAGAAGCCTGTAGCAGAGATTACAGCTAATCCTGTTTCTGCACCTTGGGGTGATCCCTCAATCATAAGACTTTTGTGATCTCTCAAAGGTATTGGCATATTTAGATACTGGTCAACCTCAGAAATGTCTTTCTTTTTTGATTGCATAGAAAATACAGTCTACCTTCAGCACAGAATTGTTTCTAAGCTTTTGCTTTTTGCACTCAGGAAAAGCACAATTCTAAGATATCCATGCAAGCACAAATTCAGGAATATCTAACTATGCAAAAGCTTTTCCAAATTAATGATCAAAAAATTCAATGTGAAGTATGTTTAGTTCAGGGTTTTTTGTTTTAGCTTGCTCTTAAAAAGAACCTCAAAACATAAACAGTAAATTGTCAGTTTTCTTCTTTCTCAAGTACATTTTTAGTATACAGGAATTTGACTTTTTTCATTTATTTTTAATTTAATTGCATAAACCATTTTCTGCAATGACATGTGGGTATGATTAGTAAGTTTTGTAGACTCTCCAGTTTCTATGTGAATGTCAGCCTAATAAGTCTCCATTTTCTCTCTCTCTTGTCTTTTCCTTCTTTCTCAAACACCATTCTCAAAAAAAATCAAACAACCCCTCAACACGGAATGTAAATCAGCTATATCAAATTTCTTAATCTTATTAAAGCCATGATACGGTAAATAATGCTATGTAAGTTAACATTAACTAAATCAAGTCTTTATTTGGCAGACTTCAAATTGCTCATCAAAAGACCACCTCAACACTGGAACAGCTTAGGCAGAAAATTATAATAAGTTTGAGAACAGTCAGAATAGATGCTGAAGAACAAATAATACTCTGAAAACGTTTAATGCTAAAAGGAAAGTTCTGAAATAGCTATTTTTCCGTTCATAAGTACTGGCAAAATAACTGTCTCATTAGTAAATTAATTTTAAAATATCTTTCATTTTCTTGTTTTGATTAATAAGTCTCACAGGGGCATCTTCATACTCAGTAAAATAAATTGTGTAGCATGCTGCAAGAAAACCTGAAGGGACAAGTCAAATCATTCCCCTTAGTGAGATTGTAGAGTGTCAAAGGGTGGTTTAAGCGTTTGATCCAGTGGGGTTGCTCAGTAAAAATGCAATTTCCTGAATGGGAACAGGAAAATGGACTACAGGACTCCTCTCTTCTTCAGCAGCCACAACCTACCTTCTATTGCAACCTCCTGTATGGTCAGATCAATTAGTTTATCTAAAAGAAATTTTGACAGCTCTGTGTGTTATCTGGCTGGGACAGAGCCAATTTCCTTCGTGGCAGGTGATGTGGACTGTGCTTTAGATTTGTGACCTGTTTCTCCTTGTGCCCCGCAGTGATTAGGCTGGGGGTGTGCAAGACATTAGGAGAGGATGCCAGGAGCACAGCTGACCCAAACTAACAAAAGGGAAATTCCATGCCATACTACACCATGATAAATAATAAAGCTGTGTCAACTTCAGGGCTACTAGAGGGAAGTTTTCCTAAAGTAGCTCTTCCTCAGGGGCTGACTGGACATTGGTTTGTTGCTGAAAGGTGGCGAGTGATTGCTTTTGCAAGATTTGGGGTTTTTTTCAATCTTTTTCAATCTCTCTCTTTTTTTTTTTTTTTTTTTTTTTTTTTTTTCCCTTCTCTTTTCTCTTTCTTTCCCTTCGGTTATTAAGCTGTCTTTATCTCAACTTTATCTCAACTTTATCTCAACTAAAGGGGGATGAGGGAGGGAATGAGCGATTGATTGGATGGGGGCTCAACTGCCAGCTGGGGTCAATAACACAGGCAGAAAAGATAAATTGCCATTCTTTAATATTCTGATGAAACAAGAGAGATTTAAAAACTAGATGGAGGGTGAAGTTAAGTGGGGGGAAAGAAAAAAAGGCAAAAATAATAAAAAAAAGACATTACTCATGAGAAAATGAGGTTTGGGATTTCCACATCAGTGCTGTCAACTAATGAAACAGCTTTGCAAGGGATATACTGGATTCTCATAATATTAATTTATTGAATCCAGTTTTAATGTCTGTGTAATACAGTACCCATTTATTCTACCGGGGTCATGAAACTTATGTTAGAATCACTTGTCAGAATTGTTCAGCCTGTAGTAAGCAGGAAATTAAACGATATTCTTTCTCATAATTTCATAATCACTGATCCTAGTCTTTCTCAAATATACCTCAAGACTAGGTGTGGAATGGTATTAAGACAATTCAGGTCACTCAGTTATCATCTCCTTAGATTGTAGGGTTATTTTTAGCATAGAGTCGTCATTTGGTATGAACCACAGTATTCATGAATCACATAAATTTGTTTCCTCAGCAGAAAAAAAAAGAACGCTATTGCTCCAGTGAATCCAGTGGGTGCTCTAATGCAGTTTACCTGGGGAGGTTCACAGCATGAAACATTGCAGTGAACTTGCATGCATGCACAAGAGTGTATAATGCAACAGAACCTAAAGAACGATAACATGCATAAAAAGATCATTATCAGTCATTATCAATTATTCACCATCAAGACAATAATAACCCCAAAAGAATATTTGGTGGTTATACATTGGAAACCAGAAAAAGAATTAAAAATATTGAGAAAGACTTTGCAACTTGAGCACATGAATGCATGCGAACTCTAAATTACATTTCTTGAAACTGGTTAACTCAAAAAGCCTACTTCACTAACATCATTATGAAGTGGAGCACACAGCTACACCATAGCTTCTCCCCATAAACAAAAACATGGGTCAGGCAGTGTACCACAGCCTTCCAGTTTCATCTTTTTCTCACCTGCCTGATCTGGTCAGGGTGGGAGCTGGGAACAAAGGAAGGGTGGGGGGAAGGTGTTTTAGTTTTTGTCCTTGTTTCCCACCATGCTAATCTGTTTTTAATTTGTAAATTAATGTTCCCAAAATTGAGTCTGTTTTGCTCATTACAGTAATTAGTAAGTGATTTCCCTATCTTTATCTTGACCAACAAGCTTTTCTTATCTTATTTTCATGGTGAGTCAGAGAGAGGCTGGGTGGGTGTCTAGCAGCTGGCTGAGGTCAAACCACCACAATGACTGAAGTGGATGAGAAACTGCTAATTCAAATTTAAACTGACGTGATGAAAGTTCCAAAAGAAATAAAAGTAACCTGAAAAGTTATTTAGTAGTATCTTCTTCTTCAAAAACATCACAATTTCATTTATGGAACCTTTTCATACTGATTACAAACATGATATCAAAAGGTCGTATGAATTCACCACAAGACACAAAATTATTTTTATCTCAAAAAAATGGATTCTGCTTTTCTCTAAGAAATTCAATTTGGCTCTTTCAGAGTGAGGATACAAAATTAATATAAAGGACAATGTAGGACAAAATTTAAATAAAGATTAGTAATCCCTTTGGCTTTACACTCTCACCATCCTCATTGTCTCACTGGATTACACCATAGGATCCCAATGAATCAATATTATGATAATTTCATCCCATAAGCTTTCTTAAATATCAAGTGATTCTACAAACTCTTTTAATATTATAACTGCTCTTTTTACATTTCTAATGCAAATGGTAGATTCAAAAGTTTAATTCAGTCAACTTTTGAGAAAGATACGATTTTTTTCCTCTCCACAGTTTCTTATCCAAAAACAGTTAGTGAGAAAGCTGTGCTGATTTCCTACCCTACTGATATGTAAGAGCATAATATTTGGCATAGGTCAGTAAGCTTCCTTTATAAGAATCATCTACGAGGCATCAAGCACATTTTGACACAATATGAATGACAGAATAATGTTTTCTTTGCTAATGCTATATCAGTAATTTTTGATCATCGTCTTCATGTTAATTACTTAATGCTAATGCAGTACTTCTCTCTCTCTACCAGCTGTGGTCTTATGGTCTTTTTACTGTGTATCAGCCCTCCCACACATTCTGGCTAGGGTTCATTTTTCCCACAAATTTTTTTCTACCCTATAATTGTCAAGAAACTTAAATTAGATGCTGGTATATTAAGAATTCATTTACTGACCTAGAGGAATCATCTCTAGGCATATCATAATCTAGAATATATCATCCAACATGAAAAAAAAAGCATGTTGTGAAAGAGTATTACAGTAGAGCAGAAGTTCCCCTACAAAAAAGTACCTTTTGCCCTGAAAAGAAAAAATGTTACATTACATATAGGAGATTTATATGAAATGAATGTGTAAGAGATAATACATATAACTGTATAAGAATAAGAAACTTTTAAGATTTATGTGAAAAGTGACAGCTACATTTAAGAAATCACGAGAATTTAGCTAACTGTGCTTCATGGCCTTTCCACTGTGTGGTTAGGAATATATTTAATGCTTGAAATAAATCAGTAGACTCTGTGTTTATTTTTAATGTAGGCAGATATGTACATATGTTTAAAAGCTCCTTTTTCTTATGAATAAGTCCCATTACTTTGTCTTTGGCCAGTCAGGCAGTCTGAATTTCTCTAGAAACAAAATTATTCTGTTGGTCAATAACTTTTATTCAGTCTGGATCTTCTGATGCCCTCCTTTCAAATAAGCTAGCTTCTTACTTTTACAGAAAAAATATTTTTACTTCTAAGAAAATTGTACTGTTAGCTTGATACAGCTTTCCTACCATAACATTAAATATATTTTTCAATATATTCAAAGGAAAATTAAGTATCCATATGTTATATGAAAGTATGAATATAACAGACATATATGAATATAATATTCTCAGCATCTGACACAATTCTCTGTTGTCTTTCTTCCTGTTCTATTCTCTTTCTCTTATTCTCCTCTAGAATGTTAGTGATTAGCATAAAATCAATGATTTGTTTTGTGTAAGAATGAAACAAAAGCTACCTGCAAGAAACAATGCTTCTTTCTATTTAAAAATTATACTACCAAAAAGAAGAAATCTTCAAAACATGTGATTATTGTAAGTCAACAAATGATTCATCAATTCATTTTTTTCTTAAGGGAAGCAAAAAAAGCTGAAAATTTCAGTAAAGGACAAATTCCCCAAAGCGTTTTTATGTACCTTGTAATCATATAGGTCCAGAAAATGCACAGTCATGATTACCAAGCAGAATCAAATTTGTATTTGTTGATCCAGTCATCAAGGCAAAGAATCTTTAAATTGTAATTAACACTAATTCTCATAAATTCGTTAATATGGTCGGCTACTCTTTCCTTCTTCTGTGACTATTTTTGCTGTTGTCAGTCTGAAGTAAAATATCTGATGCCCAGTATTACCAATTTTGCCTTACCAATTTATCTAGAAAAAGTATAGAAATATAAAGGCGCATTATACACCGGAAACTTTTTTTATGCCTTGGGAAGTCGGAGAAAGCCTAATGATTATTTTTCTCATACATCTCCAGGTACTGTATGTTTGCTATACACACAACAATTCAGGCAAATATAGAAATTTAGACAAATGCAACACAGGTAATGAAGCAGTCAACCCATGAATCAAACCCGTATGCAATTAAGGAAGTTTAGTATGAGTTTATAGTCCTACATGTTTTCACAAAGATCCAAAATATGTTTTTTATTTCAGTGCACTAAGCATCAAAAGTAAAGATCAATTTTTTTTAGAAGCACAGAATCTCTTGACTTCTGTAGATTTAATTCAGTAAATGAGAGGTGAAGCAGATGAAAGCATCAGAATGAGCCAGTGAAAAGGGATGCTTCAAACATAGGAAAGCTTTTACTATTGGAAAGCAAAAAACAAAGTAACTTCATGTACACCAAGCCCTCTCAATGGGTAGAGTAAAATGTATTCTCAAGGCACTTATCTAATAGGAATACATTCTTGATTTGAGTACCTTTTTCATAAGCTAGAGAGAAACTCTGCTATCGATGGCTTCTTTTGTGCTGAACTCTTTCTGTTATTACATTGTGAAGCAAACAGGGAAACAGCTTGATTTAGGCTGAGAAAATAAATGCAGAGCTGCATTTCATCTTTGTCGCCTCTAGGTAGGATGAAATGATAATCGTGGTACTTTGAAAATACTTTAAAAGTACTTTTGTTGGTGAATGGACTGAGATCATGAGAACAGTGTAAAAAAGATTGACTAGATCAAAAAGAGATTATGATGCTATCAAGGATGGCTTGTGCAGACCACAACTTTGTAGAAATCAATCAAGAGAGAGAACTCAAAGTAATATTAGTAATAACAATAGTAAAAATAACTACTATTTCTTGTTACAAGGATGGTCTTAGAAGAAGATTTTTATGCCTTCTGAAATGTGTAAAAATCAAATCCCCCAAGGAGTCCTCCAGAACAAGTGGACAGTTATTTACTCCAGTCACTGTGATCTGAAAGTGTTAAGTGCTTTGTCTTCATGTTTTGAGCTGCCTTCAGAAACATTTTAAGATCTCAGTGAACATTATATCAGCTTTTACTGCATATGGAGAATTTAGTTCTGTTATCTACGAAGAATTTTAACTCAGGCCATGAAAATCAATACTGCCCATCTTGATTAGATTTGGATTTTAATTAACCTTTTGACTTGTAAATTACCAGATTTTGAATTAATCCATATCCCACTTTGTATATATTTTTAAGATTAATAATTATTTCTGTTTATTTCTAATACAGAGCTGTCTAAAGTTGCAATATATTTCTCTTACCATATTAAGCAGTCTCTTTAAAAAATGATAAAAAGAATCCTGTCTCAAAGGGTTTGCAAATTTAAGAAAGAGAATATACTTCCAGTAGTTCTTAGGGTGATATAATGTGCGTAAATTTAGGTGCAAGGAAGTGTAATAAAACCTTTTTTCTTTCTTCTTTCTGATTTTCTTCTTTCTTTTTTTTTTATTTTTTTTTATTTTTTAGGTGTATATCTTCGAAGATGATTGCTGTACATCTTTTGACCCATCCATAAAGGATCATCCACATAACTAAAGAAATATGTTATGTATATCAAAATATGTATGCATTTTCATAAGGACCATGAGTCTATGAAATTATCAAAGCATTGATTCAAACAGACTCATGAAAATTGTCAGAAGGAAAAACTGCTCAGTTCATGCTCTTTAAACCAGATCAGGATTAAAAAGTTTTATTGATTTGTTAATGACACATAATTAGCAGGCAATCAATGATTTATTCAGGGTCAATATCAGCAATACAACATAAAAATCTCCATATTAGAAACTTTTAAAATGCTAAGAAGCAGCTCTCCATAAGCAATTCTAAAATGCTGTAACTTCACACTCATATACATGTACACATAGAATTATGTACACACACTCTCACAGTGTATGCCGCATAGTCACTTTTCCTGAGTATAGGGATTGTCCCACTTGCACACACATGCTGGGGAGCATCTGGTGCTCCAGCTTAGTGTGTGCATGTGCTGCCCCCCAGCGAGGTCACATTCACCCACAGATGTCAGCATTCAAGCTTGTCACAGCATCCAATGTCTTTGGATGGCCAAGGCAGAGCTCCTGATTCCTCCTTCGGAGGGACAGGAGTGCATAAACAGATTTTGAATACTGCTGTTTGCACATCTTGATCTTTCCCTCACAAATTTTACAACTTAAAGTTATGCTCATTCTTTATTCTTCTTTTTCATCTGAGTTTTTCTTCCACTATAAAGTCTCATTGTAATTCCCAGGATACTCTGTAAGCATCTGATAGTTATCTTCATCTGTAAATTGATCAATTTGGGCAAAGGATCTCTCAGGCAGATTAGGACGCCTATTTCACAGCTGCTGTTCACATACCTGTCTTAAGAACACCTATTAGCCAGGCCAAGGGTTGGAAGTGCAAGAATCCCATGATAGTCACAAGCATTAAATATAAGAAATTGCTTTAATCTATCTTGCAGGGTAAAGAATCTGAAACTTGAAAGATGTGGTTATGTTCAAAGTCAACTAGAGATTTATTTTAACTTCTAATATTCAACCACTAATCAAAGAAATGTGAAAAATTTGCCACTGGTATTTTGTACTTATTATGGAAGATCACCTCCTGCAAACCAATGTCAAACAATCAGATTTTGCTAAAGCACTGAGCTGAGTTGAAGGGGAAGGAATGACAAGGAGATCTACATAGTTTCTTCCTACAATCTCTCAGACACAGACAACAAATGTATCACCACTTCCAGATAGTCTGATTACTTCTTTAGCCTTCATGTTAGCCTTCAGTCATGTTGTAATAACAGCCAACTTGAATAATCCTCATGTTGTCTATCTTAAATCCAAATTGCCTGAAAATTTCACATACTTAATTTAATCATCCATGGGAAGAGACTGGGAAACAATATTTTGGGTATATTCATGAGGCAAAAAGATTATATTAGGTAAGCCCTAACCTCCTTCATAATTCCAGTGTTCACACTACTTGAGAATTAATAAAAACAAAACGATCAAATTTTTTGTTTGTTCATTGATTTTACTAAAAATAATAAAACCCTTTCAACCCTATAGAAAATTATTGGTGTAGAGATGTTAAAGACGAATCATTGGGCACATAGAAAAAACTTTTATTCTTCCTGACATGCACCACTAGCAACAATAATTTAAGACAGCCCAAAAGTCACACTCAGAGAATCTACAAGTAGCTAAATAAGAGCTATTAATCACTCAGGAGTATATTTGTTGACTAATGATATCTTTCTCTTCATATATATATTGTTTCAAATACCTTTCATTTTCAAATAAATTGTGAAAATATACTTGAAATTTAATACAGAACCTTTATCAATGCTTTTCATAAATTAGTAGCTAGACCTATGTTACAATGAAGTAAGAATGGAAGAAAGTTAATAATCAAAGAGCAAGATACCAAAGTAAATTAATAAAATGAATATGCACAGGTAGGCACAGAGAACAGAAAATACCAAAGGAAATACACAAACTTCAGGTACTGGGTGTGACACAGACATTTGAAATGAACCTGAAAAAACACACTGAAAACAGCTTCATTTTTAATCCAAAAGTATTTGAAAACATCTGTTAAAATATGAAGGTGGCACTGTATTTGATAGATGAAAAACACATGTACCAAAATTTTTACATTATTTGGCTTTCTAAGTGTCAAATTTTAGAGTGATCTCTTAAAAAAAATGTCCGATATACCTCTAGATAATGAGCTGCTTCTTAATCTCACAGAATTCAAGTCAACAACTGTTAATAGCAAATTAAGGTTCTATAAACTATGACCCTGTGCTAAGATTTCTGTGAGAGGTTCTATGATTGCAGCATTGTTCATTTACAGCTCTACAAATCTCATTGTAATTGCCAGGTTTATGTAATGAAAGTTCTAAAATATAGACTAGATTGCAGTGTTGACAGAAACACTGGCATTACAAGTTTGTTTCTTTTCTGTCTGTCTGTCTTTGTGTAATTTTTAACTTGCAGTGAGTAAATAGTGGTGAAATGTTCTGCTTAAAAAAAAATGAAAACAAAAAGCATGAGATGCTTCTTCAAGCAAGCTTAAGCAGGTTAAAGCAACTGACACAGCTATATTACATATACACACAGATTTGGCAGCAACTGCAAAATTCTGAACAAATTTTCATGATACAAACTAGTAACTTTTAATCACCTCCTTCAAGATATTGGCTGACATCAAATTGTTCAGGAAATAGAGTAGCATATTCTAAGTGCTGTTGCCTATAACACTTTATCCTCCTGGCTGCAGAAATGATGATCCAATATGCTGCAAATGACTTAAGGAGTCTTCTGGTTGACAGCTAGCCCAAATGTCAGTTGAGATGATGCATTTTCACTTGTATTACAAACTGTAAGCAGTTTTAGTTTCACACACATGATATGTTTTAGATTTCTGTCTTGCTAACGTTTGAAAAATAATACAGTGTGATGTACTGCTTACAATAATACAGTGTGATGTACTGTGTTTCAAATGTTGCATAACCTTAGTTAACTCTGCATGTTCTTCTATCATGTATGGCAATAAATCAAAAGATAGTGTCCCTGTAAGCTTCTTTTTTTCCCATAGTAACCTTATTCTTGCTATCATATCCAACATGGCCTCTCATCCTACTCCACTTTTGTCTCCTACTTTCCTCCTCTTGTCTTCTACCTGACGTTATGCTGCAGCTTAAAATTTTTTCTCTTCTGGTCTCTGAAATATGTAGCAGAGACTGAATTTTGTCACATGTATGAGGGGTAGCTGCTACCGAGCACACTGATATATATTAGCCCTATCAAGCTTTGATCTTCAGTAAAGCCCTTACAGTAAGAAAGTGGAGGAGTTTGCTTCCCCTGTTCAAGTTGTGTTTTTTGTATGTGCACTCTGCGCTGTTGATAGCATGATGTCAAAGCAGATAGAAACTCAAGGTTGAGTGGGCGTAAAGGAAATAAATCGTAAACAGTTTAAGCCTCATATTGGAACATATTCAGTGTCATTAATCATTCAGTCAAGAGACTTTAAAAAACATTTAAGAGTTGAAGGAATAACTAATGCCAAGCACTGCATGTGTGCCAGACTCCCAGTAGCGATGATGCAGCAGAATAATTTTGGAGCAGAACTACTAGTAGAATCCAAAGTTCATACAACAGCTGAAGAGTTTTACTAAGGATGCCTGACATTTTCATGGAATCATAGAATCATAGAATGGTTGGGATTGGAAAGGACCTTAAGGTCATCTAGTTCTGATGTTAACCTAGAAGTTAACCTGCCTCACCCTAAACCATGTTACCCAAGGCTCTGTCCAACCTAGCCTCTGTTTTGTCTGTTTACTTTTTTGCTTGAAGAACAAAATATAGGAGAGGTTCACACAAGCACAAGTTAGAGAAGGGAATTGTTTGAAAGAGGGACTGAAGTCACTCTAGACTTGGGTGTCATTCCAGCACAATACAAGAAGTACATGCTGCATACTACAAGAACAAGAAGATACAAAGAAGAAAAAGAAAAAAAGAAATTAGAAGTTAAAGCCTCCTTATAGTGTGCAAAGCTACTACTCTAGTAAAATTCAGAAATCCATTAATTCTGAAGAAATTCTTACAAAGACTATTGTGGAAAATCTTCAAGAGATAAAAGCACTGAAGGGAATACTGAAAAGAAACCATAGTTTAGCTCTCTATTACATATGATCTGGGACGTTACACCTGTTTCATGCAGATGGAGCATTCTTTTTTTTTTTTTTATTTACTACTTATGCTGTCATATAGCATCCAGCATAACAATACTTCCTATGAGCAATGGAGAGTTTATTATGCCACAGTGGAGGCATACAACCTGTACCAATTTTAGTCAATGACAAAACTTACAACAATTAGTTGTTTGGCTTAAATGACTAAGTTTTAAATATAATTAATCACTTACAGTTATAATACTGAGTGGTTTAGTACACTGTTTGTTTAGCTTTGCTTAGCACGAATAGCCAGATTTGATGAAGTCTTAAGCTGCAATGTGTGGACTTTCACTTAAAAATGCCTTTGAGTGGAATACTTAATTTTCTTAGTAATTTTTCCTAGTAGCTGGTACATTGTTGTGTTTTCAGTATGAGAAGAATGTTGATAACACATTGATATTTTGTTGCTGGGTGATGTTTATTCTAAGTCTAGGACTTTTATAGTTTTCCGTGGTCTTCTGGTGAGCAGGTGCACAACAAGACAAGGAAGCTACAACCATCAGCAGAAGCTGCAACTTGACAAGATAGGAACAGTTAATGGCCTGCCTGTATGAAGGTGGAGAAAGAATCCAATGAGGTGTTAGAAGACCCCAGACCGAAAATTCCCATTGGGCCACAGTGGTGTCTTAAGAGCATTTGAGAGGCAGTGCATTAATCATCAGGGTATAATTGCTTAGGAATTTCTTTGTTTGGGATCCCTCTCCCGAGGCACCCAGCTTGAGCTGTCCCTACTGCTGTACCACCCAGTTATAAAAATATTTTTTTCCTGGAATTGAACGCCTAAGATCCTGCTGCAGGAAACCTGGGGTTGAGCCTGAAGGAGAAGGAAGCACACCTGAGAGTGATTGTGTTTGTGAGTAAGGGTAAATCAGGCACCCACTGGCTCACTGGAGATGCCTACTGCAAAGGGACAGTTAAAGCTTCAGGTGGTGCGTGAATGCTCAGGCAGTGGCTTCTCCACTAAGGCATGTACTTCCTAGAGATCAGGATCTTCCTCTAGATAGGTGTAAGACAGTATGAAGGCTGGGATCATAATAATTGCCATTCTAATTACCACATTTTACTTTTGTGATTCTAAGTAAAAGTGAGCTGATACTTGGATAGTTGGAAGTATTCTTTTATGACTGGAAAGTTTCTCAAATTCTTTGTTCAAAGTGTGTTCATTGATGGCTGTGATAAGACTTCCAAGTATAACATGATGTTCATAGGTATAACCCTTATAACAGCTTTTGATTGAGGTGTCTGGACTTTAATTGAACAGATGTCCTGTCTCAAATGTTAACAATTTCACATACAGTAATCTGACTCTATAATTTAAACTCCTTAGAAATATAACCCTACTAAGCCCATGTACTGTTCTGATTTATCATCAAAAGCATCTTTTCAGTGACTTTGCCCTTTCCTCTAAGACAAAGCTGCGTATCTCTTCTGGATGATCAGAGTTACTCTCTATTTGCTCAATATGCTGAGCTATGGAGAAAGATTACTTAATCAAGAAGAAGGCATCCCTGGCTGTGAAAAGCAGTGACTTGCCAGTTAGGACTCAGACCAAGGAATGTAGATGTGATTGTAGTAGATACTCCCAAGGAAAGGTAGCTTGTGTAGAATCACAGTCATCCAGGTATGAGTTCTAGGACTTGATCAGAACAGTCTTTAAATTAGGACTTGTGCATTTGTTATGAGGTGTTAGCAGGCACTAGACTAACGTCACATTGGTGTAGCCACAATTGCTATTAGCCATGTGAAACTTCATTGTTCCTCTCTTAATGTCAATTTTCAATCACAGGTTTTTAGTTAATCTATTTATATTTGAATTAGAAGGAAAGAGGATATGTGTTTTTACAAGTAGGCCTAGTGGGAAGCATAAAGGGTTTATCTTAGACCAGGGCCTGTCTCAGCTCTCCTTTCATCTCAGTCTTTCTGTTGAGAATGCAGGAACATCAGAATCAAGCTGAAACATGCTGTCTGCAACTTTTTTACCTGGAAGTGCCAAATAATATTGCTGTTGCTGTCTGAAATTCCCATGTGCTCAGCCAAGGACAAGTAAAGATATAGTAGCTATAGTATCAGATCTAATGTCCACCAGCCTAAGTATCTGGAATCTGTCACTGAGCAGGAAAAATTTTCAGGAAAAAGTTGTAGTAGGAAAAACAAAGAGTGAGTTGCCACAAGCACAGGAGTCCTCATTCCAGTCCTATTCTACAGTCTTTAGAGTAGATGAATAATTAAACGTTGCATATGATAGTAAGGGTTTCTCTTTTTCTGTGGTACAAACTGTTAAAAAAAACATTTTCCTCTGCTCTTGTTTACATGCCTTAGGGAAATGATATTTTGCTTCTTAAAATCATAAGCATCTGAAGCTTGGGCACATCAGCATCAAAAGAAAAAGTAGCACACCGTCCAGGAAAGTCCAGGGCAACAGTAAACTGTGACTAGAGATCTACTGTCAGAAAATCCAGCTCTCCTGCAGATTCACCAGTACTCATTGATTATTTTACTTTGTGTGATGCCAAAAAGCAAGCTCCAGCCAAAAGTACCCCACCAGAAAAAGTGTTGTGGGCTTATTTTCTCTAATTTTCCATTTCTTTTCCTAAATATCATTGATATGTAAACATGTCTGTACTTACAATACTGGAGAATAACATTTGCACATAAAGCAAATAAATTTTCATCTCAGACTACACAAGTTCAGTCTGATCTTTTGCTTAAATTCCTACATTAATCAAATATCTTGCAAGGATTTCAAGCCTTCTAATTACATCATCATTGATCAACACCTTTCTAGTTAATTGGAAGTATCTGTGATGGCTGTGTATAAGAATGTAAAATGATGGCACTACCAAGCCAAGCCAAAGCTTTAACCTTGTCTCCTTTTTCCAAGAGCACCAAGAGATGTACTTATTAAAAAAGTGTAAGGGGACAAACATAAAGTGATACATGCTCCATCATATAATTTAAACATTTGAAATAAGAAATCATCATGCTTTATAATCTTAATGAGACTTAAGACACTCTAAGCATGTTATGTGGGGGAAAAAAAAAAAAAAAAAACAACAAGCAGTTTTTACTTTATTTTTTTTTTCTCCTATAAATTTCATTGATGTGCATTGGTTCTTGAATTTGAAAAAATACTGATTGTTTCTGATTCAAGCTCTCTGTAACTCTCTTGATTTTGCAGATCAGCATCAAATATCCCTTTTTATTATTTTTTAATTCGGGCTACCCCATTTAATCTTAACTTAATATTCACTTATCCTATATTTCCAGATATCTACCTTACCCTTCTCTTTGCCTTTTACAGTTCTATTGACTCTCTGTTCTTGGGTGACCCTGGGAAATGGGATAATCAGAATTATATTTGCTATTCGAAATGATGCATTATAGACTTAGATAAGGAAAGAATGGTTCTTTTTTCAGTGTGTAGAGAGCTGCACTGTGGACCAAATTTTCTTCCCACAAGATTATCTTTTTAAGTCTGAATAAAAGGAAATTGAATACATGATAACTATAAGAGTAAGTTCTTACCTAGTTTTTATCAGCTCTTGGATTTTTAAAAGCAGAATTTCTTGTGAAAAAGGGCTGAGAGCAGGAAGGTAATCGGAAGTATAAAAAATGGTCTGTTCTTTTTACTCACAAAATCTATACCAGTTATACCATAGACAAAGTGACATGAATGCGCTTGCAAAAAACCGAGGGACTGTCTGAAGAAATTTGTCCATGAGATCCATGGTAAAAGAGATTAGCAATGTTCAGAAAAAAATAGTTTCTTGGCTAAGGATATATAAATTAAAGAGAACAAAAAGCATCATCAGATGAATAGAACTGACTCACACTTGCTGCAAATCCAACTCATGCTAACCTTCAGTGAATTCTCACCGTCTTTCAAAAGATGTTCCATTTTCTCTGTAAGTGCATATATAAATATATAATACTTATAAATTTTATAAACAGAAATCTATGAAATGCTTTATTCGATAGACACATTATACATTACATGTATACAGTCCATACATAATTATTTTCATGTAATATTTATTCTGTATTTACATAATGTGTTAATGTATATGCACATCATGTTCTTGGGCACTCTTGGCACAAGTAGTAGATTCTCGTGTAATGCTTTGCTCATAATTTATGCGAAATATAGCAGTAAAATTACTGCAATGATCAATAAACTCATTTAACCCTCCAACACTGACTGTGCAGTGGCAGCTCTGCTCCTTTCCAGCTGGTGAAAATCTCAGCTGGCAATATCCTTCCTGATTCAGTGTGTACATTTTCTTTAGGTGTGTGGTGCCAAGAACGGTGCTGGCATTCCAGTTTTCTCTGCCTAGTGTAGGAGGGAAATGAGATTAAGAAAGATATCACAGAGGGTCATAATGTTCAACTAAAGATGGATTTCACTGTTTTCATGGAAAAAGTAGCCCAGCAATCAGAGACTGGTCAAAAGAATCTAGCTTGACTAGAAGGTTCCAGGATTAAATTTATAAGATATTAATTTTGTAAGACATTAATTGTATGTTTTCATTATTTTTTGCTCCTGCTTATTTGGGTTTTAAGCAGAAATTGATCTTGATAAATATGATAAACTCAAGATAATTTTTTCAGTACTTCCATCCAGTACTTGCAAACAAAAGCAACGAGGAAAGAGAATGAAGAAAGGAGGGAGATACGAAAGTGTACAAGTGAGTAATAATCAAAGCCACTGCTTAAATAGCTTCTCCCATGTATGCACTCCTTTCTAAAATATGTGTTATTTGTGAACACATGGAGCTACATTTTTAAAAGTTACTGGCAGATGTTTTCAGATGGCCTGAAAAAATTTATAGTTTTGTTCCTGATAATTGATAGCCAAAGTCTTTCTTATGCCTGCACAAATCATTAGGTAATAAAGCTAAAACATGCCAGGGTCTGAAGTCAAAAGCACATGAGAGAACGGTATTTACACCTGAGGCCATCAGGATCTACCCCAGTTGCTCAGCAGCCACATACCTGGGCAGCCTTTGCAATAAACATAGCAGGAGGTTCAGTCACCCCTGTGGATTGATGTCCTGCCTTCACTGTCTCTTAAAAGAAGATGGCTTTAACAGTCAGTCTTATCATCTGCTGTTCGCTGTTCACTGTTGTTGAGAAATATTACTGAAGCCTTTTGAATGCCAGTCCAAAATTAACAGTGGAATTTTAAAGTTTTAACTTTTTTTCCTGACAGGAACTGTGACCAGTGGAACAAATTTACCCTGAAGGTCATGGAAAGGACTCACATTGGAGGAGGGCAAAGTGTGGAAATGAAGGAGCAGCAGAGAGGAACAGTTATAAATTGACCTCATCCTCATGCCCTCTGTGCTGCTCAATGTGTGTGGGAGGATAGATGACTTGGGAGTGAAAAAGTGATGTGGAGAGTGAGTAAAAAGTGGGGGCGTGAGTAAGGCATTGTTTTAATTTGTCTTTAGTTTTCACCATTCAGCTCTATTTTAACTGGCAATGAATTATATTCATTTCCCCAAGGCAACTTTGTTTTGCCAGGGATGGTATTTGCTTAGTAATATCACTGTCTTTATCTTGCCTCATGAACTTTTTAGTCTTATTTTCTCCCCTTGACCTCTTGAGGAGGAGTGTGAAGAGAGAGTAACTGGGTGGTCATTTGGTTGCTGGCCCTCCTTGTAATCAAGGTTAAAAAATCTCTGAAAATATGGCTTATATATATCAAGGAGAGCTAAATACTCATCGTAAAATTTTCAGCCTTCACATAACTGAGCTGCACTTGCAAAGCTCCAGGGAGGAGTGGAAAAACATTTTTACAAGAAATGACCTGTAGTCTGTTGAAGTTCAAAGTTATTAATTATTGGCAGATGGCCAAAAAGAAGCAGCATGATCCTTTAATCTGTTGTGAATTCAGATTTTTTTATCCCAAACTTAGTATTCAGCACCTCTAATCGTGACTTTGATTTTTTTTTCAGATTAGTGGTTGAGTATCTTAAAGATTTTTGTCTTTAGGTTTGTGATAAATAAACTCTTTTATAGGTATAAGTCATATCAGTGAAGGCCAAGATAAAAAATATTTTTACATATAGCCTTTCATTCCAAAACTTGTACCCCTCTGCACTAGTGAGTACTAGCAACCAACTAGTGTTGGTTTACTGTATCTTATTTTGTATTAGTTATTCCAGTCAGAAAGGTGTTGACGTGTATGTGTACTTTTATATAATACATCTATATGCATGTGTGTAAAGAAAAATTTCCAGATCAGTCAGGTTTCTGTCTACTAGGTCCTTCATTATGTACTATTCTGCTCTTTGCAGAATACACTGCTCCTATCAGGAGTTTTGATAATGATTAATTTCTATATGCAATTATTTTTTCTAAAATATTTTCTTTGTGGATATATCTGTCTTAATAGAAAGGATTCTAGTTTTGTTTACTACGTTTCTCTATTTGAATCTAAAATTTTCTAGTATTGCAAAACACAAGGAATTATATATTAATCATAAATAGAGTTTCTGTTATTACAGTATTTTGCATTTTGCTTTACATTTGAATGTATTCCAAAGTCACTCAAAGTATCTCTGTCATTGTTCCTAATTACCTTGTGTTCGTCACATTAATATGTTGCTATAGAAACCATTGTGCTATCAAAACCCATGTTCTTTTTATTTCAATGGTCCTCTATACCAAAATCTATTTGAAAGAGAAATACTAGATTTGAAACAGAAAAAAAATGAAAAATTGTCTTATAGCTACAGAAAATAATTTTGTAAATGTCATGTTTCACTTTCAGAAGGGATTGGATTAACTGCAGTTTGGTCTTTTATCTCTGTAGCTAAAATATCTCTTAATGGACTTTGATTGATAAAAGTGAATTTGATTTATGTTTTGGTAATACCAGAGTAAGACAGTGCTGCTGATAAAAAGAAGTATGCAGGAAGAAGTTCAGCTGTATCTCTTCAAGTAATTTTCAAAGATAAGATACATGCATCTGTGCACTCTGTAAAGTGCACATTTTAGTAGTTAATTTGGTTCAAATAACTGAAAAGTTTGATATTTCCCACATGCTTGTCCCTCTGCATAAATTAAATATAGGAAATCTTTTAGCTATCTTTTACATTTCAGAGCCTGGTTTGCTCAGTATTGGTATCTAAAAAATGGGGGATAAGAGCTTATCCAGCATGCAGTCACATTTCTATGTTATACACCTTGGCAAAGTCTTATAAAATTCTATTACAAGGCTATCAAATTTAATCAGCCAGTCAGTTTTGAGCCAAAGCCTTGCACTCCCTACATCTTAAGCCTGTCATACTAATATGAAACAGGCACTAGCTGTTTCTAGTTTTGAAATCTTATTTTGATCACATAAATAAGTAAAGCAAAAGATTGCCTTAAGCCAGGTTGTTTTACATTCTTGTCATTAAAGCAACCATTTCCTTCCAGTCTTCCTTTTCTTTACAGTTCTGTGATAACAGCCGCATTATTAGTACATGAAGGTGTGGAAAGGAGGGATACATGGTTTTGAGGAGAGGCTGAGAAGGCAGGGAGGGGGAGTTGCCTTTTATGTGGAGCAGCTGGAATGCATGGAGATCTCTCTCCATGGTGCCACCAGGAGTCAGTCAAGAGCTTATGGATAAAGAATATATGGGCAGAACAACATGGATGTTGTAGTAAGATCTGCTATAGACCTGGTGAGGAAGAAGTAGATATGGTTAGATCAGACAGCTGGAAGAAGCCTCACATTCACAGGTCCTGGTACTTATGGGGGTCTTTATCACCCTGACATCTGCTACGTGGACAATACAGCAGGACTCAGGTAATTTGGAAGACTTTTAGAGTGTGTAAAAGACAACTTCCTGGCACAGGTAACTGAAGAAGCAGCAAAGAAAAGCACTTTGTTGTACCTGATACTTATGAATAAAAAAAAAAACTACTCAAGTATGTGGAATTCAGGGCAGTCTTGGATGCGGTAACCAGGAGATGGTAGAGTTCAGGATCCTAAAATGAGTTAGCTTAACCTCAGTCCTGGGGAACGTGATAGACAAAATCACCTGGAATATATTTACAAACACAAAAAGGACAAGAAAGGGTGGTCAGGCATAGTCAGCATGGATTTATGAGGAAGAAATCATGCTTAACCAACCTCAGTGAGGGGACTAGTTTGATAGAGAAGGCAAGAACAGCTCATGTTGTTTGCCTTAACTTTAGCAAAGCTTCTGACACACTCTGTCATAACATCCTTGTGGGTGAAGGGATAGAAATAGTTAATGAAATGAATTCAGGCGTTATTGCCCTGGTCTGGCTTAAGCCCTGGGAACAGTGAAGAAGACACCAGGTGCTATTGCCCTGGTCTAGCCTAAGCCTTGGAAACTGTAAAGACAACAATGAAGGGTAAAGATCGGTTAGCAAAACAAAGCAAGCAGTTCACAAGATAAAGCAGGTTTAGGCCGTAAATCAGCCACGCAGTTTGTTTACTCACTTCCCCCTTTTTCTTCCCTCTGCTCCTCGAGGGATGGGAAGGAGAATCAAAAGAATGCAACTCCCACAGGTTGAGATAAGAACAGTTTAATAACTAAGGTATAACACAAATCACTATTGCTACTGCCAATAATAATAATAGCAAGAGAAATACAAAGGAAGAGAATGCAACAGCTCACCACATATACCCAGCCCAACCAAGCACTGCACACCCCACCACCCTTCCAGGTCTCTGCTCTCCGTTTCTGCATCCTGGGCATGACGTGCTATGGTACGGAATACCTCTTTGGTTAGTTTGGGTCAGGTGTCCTGTCTCTGCTTCCTCCCGGCTCCCCCTCCTCCCTGACAGAGCACGAGGCTCAGAAAGTCCTTGGCCAGACCAAACATCACTAAGCCACAACTAAAAACATTGGTGTTATCAGCACTGTTCTCAGGCTGAAAGTCAAAACCACAGCACTGCACCAGCTACCAAGAAGGAGAAAAATGACTGCTACTGCTGAACCCATGACAAACACAAGGGAAGAAGAAAGATTTTACTTGATAATAGTTTCCTGCACACTTGGTCAGAATAAGAAGAAAAAGAAGAAAAGGAACCAGCTGCCCAGTTACACACAGGTGGAGGAACTTGTGGCTTCCTTTCTTCTTTCTTTAGCTATCCTGTAAGTCTGTTACTTAGAAATCTTTTCTATGTACTGTGTTAGCAAAGGGGTATAGGAAGTTAGTGACAGTGAGAGATGACAACAAAGTGCATTAAACTTGGAGGCAGGCAACAGAACTGAGCTGAAATGTGCAGCAAGTGGTTTTGGAAGCAGTTATCATTCTGACAGTTGATATGATTGAACTTGATCAAATTGCATCCAGTGCATTCCTATGCAGTATGCAATGCTTAGTTAATTATTAAAGAAAGTCCATACTGAAGTCAGGCCACTAAAAGGAGAAAGGGCTGGAAAAGACAGACTATTAATTCCAGCAGCTGGATAAGACAACCAGCTATCCATTTTCCTTTCACTTCAGAAATTTTAAATAAAGAGCTACCCAAGGATGCAGAGAGGGAAGAAATGAGCTAAGAGAAAAAGAAGGAAGAAAAAAAAAAATCAGTCTACTAGAATAGTGAAATTGGAAAGCATGTATTATTGTCTGCTAAACACTGAAACCTAGGAAACCTAGCAAATAAACTTATACAACAGCTGTTCTTAATCTTAGCATTTCTGCTGGTATCCAAGCTAAATTTAAAACTGCATGTTATCACACACCAAAACATCCCAACCCATACTTAAAAAATATGTAAAACTGAAGGTGAATCCTCATATCATGAAATAATGTGTGGTCTGGCGGCAGAAAAGATGAAATTGAAACTCTTTGAATTCTGAAAATGAATCTTAAATCTAGCCTGAATATTATGTGAATAAACAACAAAGATGATTTATTCATATATCTGTCAGTTCCTTTGGTCCTATATTTTTTTTTAGCCAAGTAAAAGTATTCCCAGAGTACCTATTTTAAACCAAGTTTCTATTTCTTAAATCCTTTTGGATACCTGCGCTCCTTTAAAGTCATACAGCACTAGTTACCACAGCTCTAGGGAAACAAACATCAGATAACATCTTTTCAGTCAGTAATGGTTTGGGAAAAGGAATTTTCATACCCAAACAAGCTGTGGTAATCAAATATTTATGCTACTATTACTTGATTTTCCCAGTCTTCTTTCTGCCTCCAGGAGATATTTCTTAATGGGACTGAAGAACTGCTATTGTTGTCAAAATAAAAATTCTATTTTTTTCTTAATATAGTAAGAATTAATTATTGATTACTTAATGCTAATTTTTATCTCCTGCAGTATGATCACTGCTTAACTAGATACAGCAAGAGCACAGATATTCTCCTAAGACAAGCATAACTTTCTGAAGGAAATAGTTCGAAACTTCCGGCGTCATTTTGCCACTTTGGATCCACAGAGTCATAGAATCACAGGATCAACTAGGCTGGAATCATCAAGTCCACCCTTTACCCCAGGACTGCCAAGTCCTAAACCATGTAACTAAGGGCCTCACCTATATGGTTTTTGAATACCTCCAGGAATGGTAATTCCACCACCTCCTGAGCAGCCTGTTCCAATGCCTGACCACCCTCTCTGAAGAATTTTTTCCAAATAACCAGTTTAAACCTTCCTGGTGCAGCTTAAGGCCCCTCTTGTCCTATCACTTTTCACTTGGCAGAAGAGATAGGCCCGTACTTCACTACATCCTCCTTTCAGGCAGTTGTAGGAAGTGATAAGGTCCACCTGGAGCCTTTTCTTCCCCAGACTAAACAACCCCACATCCCTCAGCCATTTGTCATCACACTTGTGCTCCAGACCCTTCACCAGCTCCGTTGCACTTCTCTGGACCTGCTCCAGCACCTCAATGTCCCTCTTGTAATGAGGGGCTAGAAATAAACACAAGATTCGAGGTTCAGCCTCACCAGTGCTGGGTACAGGGGGATGATCCCTGCCTTGGCCCTGCTGGCTGCTCTGTTGCTGATACAGGCCAGGGTACCATTGGCTTTCTTGGCTATCTGGGCACAAGCTGGCTTATGTTCAGCAGCCGTCAATCAGCACCCCCAGGTCCTTTTCCACTGAGCACCTTTCCAGCCACTCTTCCCCAGGCCTGGAGCAGTGCATGATTCTCATTCTTGTACATGGGGTGATCATTTAACCCATTCCAGGATTTACAATGACCCAGTCAGTAATATGTTCTGCCAGCAATGCATCCTCAACATCCCTCAAGTAGCGATGCTTCAGTGTGCTTTATAATGAGGTATGGGGTAAAAAGAAACACACTTAAAACCAGCAATCTTTCTGAAAATTTAAGATATTCCCTTCTATAAGGCATGTAATAGCTTGTCTTTGTTTCTTTTCAGTAGAAGTTCAGGGCTGTCAGACTGATAATGGGGAGAACTTACATGTGTTCTTATTTATTGGTTTCTTTACTTAAATTGCTTTCCAGGAAGAAATGGATAGAGAATGGTGATTAAATTCTGAACTATCCTCTAGTAGCTCAGCTGGTCAACTAACTAGTAACAGCTTGTAAAAAATATAGTCTTCAGGTTATAGTGATTATAATTTATGTCCAATTGTCTTTTGCATCTTCTTATCCTGGTTTCACCTGGCATAGAGTTAATTTCCTTCTTGGTGGCTGGTGCAGTGCTGTGTTTTTGCTTTAGCCTGAGAACAATGCTGATAACACACCAATGTTTTAGTTGTTGCTAAGTAGCACTTACTTACCCATATCAAGGACTTTCCAGCCTTTCATTCTCTGTCAGTGAGGAGAGAGACAAGAAGCTGGGAGGGAGCAGAGACCCGAGACCTCACCTGAACTAGACAAAGGGATATTCCATACCATACAACATCATGCTTAGTGTATAAACCAGGCAGGTTGGATGTAAGGGACCAAACACTTCTTAGGGACAGGCTGGATATTGGTCATGATGATGATGATTGTTTTGTTATTAACTTTATTTCAATTATTATCTCAACACATGACTTTTGCCTTTTACATATTCTCTTTCCCATTCACTGAGAGTGAAGGCTGTGCATGAGAGAATCACTGCATGATGCTTAGTTGCTGGCTGGAGTTAAACCACGACTTCGTGAAGATAGCATTGACAGGATAAATTAAAAATTGTTCTTGGCTTCAAAGAGACAAACTGAAATATCAGAGTATGAATTATACCAGTGAGTTTGAAATGTAATTTTTATGAAAAGCACTGGATGGTTATTATATGGAATGTTTCTGAATGATTTCCAATTATACAATGAATCTATAATATGACAGACTGACGCAAGTGTAAATGGTGCAAATAGTCACTACTCCAGATATTCAGAATCAATGATGCAAAAGTGAACCTGAGTTTTGTTCTTGAATAAATTCAGGATTTACATTGGCCACCTACATGCTCGAGATGTATTGATCAAATTCTCTGACATTTGGCTGCACCCTTCTTTGAAACCTCACAGATAGCCTTTCCTGTCTTTAATCCCCTGTTAATCCCTCAGAAACATTTCTAAGATATTATTTTATATTTGCTGTTGTTCTCTGTATGTATGACCCAGTCATGTGCCAGAATATCAAATTTCTCTACTAAAAGCAAAGATTAATATGTAATAATATTAATCTAAGTTTCATTAGCAGTACCAACAGAATTAGTACAACAATGATGTATCTGTAGGATTACCTCTTTCTCACTTGCATTAAGTGTTCCTGTTCTTTAAATTGAAATAAATGACTGATCTTGTTATCCAAAAGAACACCATGTTCTTCATAATAATGTTGTATTTTAAATAATCATACATTTTGTATTAGCTATGTCTCTTTTGTGTCTGTATTTTCTTTTTTCTCATTTTCCAACTAATTTTTCCTTAAAAAAAAACCCAACCCAACACACCTCTGTTGAGGATTTTTTAATTTTCTAGAAATATTTGCTTGAAAGAAACTTACTTTAAAAAGTAGTTATTTATTATTCCCATGATCCAGTTCCATATATTTTGATAGTAGATATAATTACCAATAACTGGATTAAATGGAAGTCGTTATATGTGAAATAGGAAAGCTGCTCCATAATACAATATGGAATAGATAAAATTCAATATATGACAAAGTAATTTCAGAGGAATTGCTGAATCCTGAAAATATGCTCTACTTAAATATATATAATTATGTATTGCATAATACAAATCTTTTTCTTTACAGATAATTCTGCAAAAACACTTTGTAAGATTTCTCTTTTCATTAATTTCACTATGAACATTTGATATTTGCCAAACATTAAAAATAAAAAAATCCTAGAACTTAACTACAATCTTCAGTACTTGCATGTAGAATGACTTTTTGTAATATAGAAATGCATTGCACAATTGCCTACTTTAAATATTTCATGTTGACTGCTTGCTATGAGGAGTGAGTTGAGATTTTCCAAGAATTTGACTTTATCTTTCCAAAAGTGAATTGTCCTCTGCTGTGCATTATACAAAGAAGTAGACAATGTAGAAGGGTTGATTTCCAAGGATTCCTATCTTTTCACTTGCCTTTTTGATGCTGCAAGTGATTTTCAAATAATGGTGGATGTTCTCAAGCTCTTAGATGTCTAAATACCAGATAGGGCCCACCAAAGAAGTAATTAGACTCAAAAGTATAATAAAATACAGCTTTAATTAATTAGAGATTTAAAAATGCAAATAGAAAAGTGGAAATCGGGCTGCAATACTATTGAAAATGAGAGAGGAAAAAGGAATCCTTATATAGTAAAATACATATTCAATTTTTTCTGCCTAACCACAATAATTTATTTAGATACTCCACTTAACAGCAAATAACCACAAAGACCTATCCCAAGATTCTTTCAGGAAAATAATAATTCTGCATATTATAATAATAAAGCCTAAACATAAATAGTCTTAGCACTCCCATAGCAACAGCAATGCAAGATTCTAACTATAAACTATTGAAATTTTCCCACAGTTCTTAGCAAAGTGGTCAAGAAATTAGAATTGTAAGTTTCATGTGATGTTTTATACTGCACTCTTTTCTGAGATTTTTAAGGAAGTATGGTATCTGAATCAGAATCCTTACACCTATAACAGGGCTTATTTCTGTAGGTTTAACATTTGATCTCCAAAGGTTTCTCCTTTATATCATCTATTTTATTCTTAGAGTCATCAACTATATGAGCCAACACATCAATTTGCCTGCCAATGTTTCTGATGTTTCTTCTTCTGTAATCACTTTGCAAGAAAATGTTGCAGTTTCTAATTTCTGCAGATGAATTTCTCCGGCTGTTCTATTACTGAATGATCATGGACTTGTCATGTGAGCAGACAATATTAATTTCTTTGAATACTATGTTTTAAGAAGTTATTATAAATTTATTGTTGTTTTTTAGCATCTTGGTTACACATTTACTTCCTAGCAACAGAATAATATTTCCTAGTGAAGTGAAATCTTCATAGGTAGTGTCAACAGTTAGATGACAGAAAGTTGATCTGAAGAAAGATTTAAGTAGTGGTTATCAAGCAGTCTAAAAGATTTAGAAGTGGAAGTCACATAGACTTTCAATTGCCTATTTTTTTAAACACCTTCCCCTTCCTCTTTTACTTGCCCATGATTTTTCTTTGGCTCAAAGGCTTATTTCACCGATTTTCCTCTGATCATTTTGCTGAGATTACTGTCTCGCTACACCCACCACTTCCTCTAACACTTTAAAAGTGTGGTGTGAAAACAGAAACGATTTTTTGAAGAGGAATATGTTTTTCCATTAAATAGCAATGAAATATTAACTGTAACTTTTGGTGGCAGTATGTTTTCACAAAGATATCACAGGAATACTTTACAATTCTGGAGTAAAATCTTAGAGTAGAAACAAAGGAAACAAGACTCAATACTCTATAAGAGATAGCACCCTAATTATCAGTGCTGGCGTGAATGAATTCATGTGGGTGTGGATATTAAGCTTCGTACCTGTTTACCACTGTCAGCTCACATCAGCCCACTGCTTGCCCCTGGCATACTGGTTGTGGAGCAGGAAAGAAGCCTGTGGTTGCAGTGCTGTGTTCCCACCCCTCTTGGTTTACACAGCTGGGGACGTGCGGGCAATTTACTCTTTAAGTCTTGGGACTGGCTCAGGAGCACACAGCTGTGCAGCTCTTCACACTGCAGATGCGGACAGCTCTGATGGAAACAATCCTGTTGGAGGAGCTTTGAACTTGTGTCTGTCGTAGGCCAGAAAAATGGCTTAACCACAGAGCTGTTGACTGAGAAGAATGGCAGGAGGAGCAGAATAGGCAGGCTCATTTGCTTTTTTTTTTTTTTTTTTGATGCATAAAGCCAGAATTTTCTGTGAAAAATGAAGGATGAGGTTTGTTTTAGGGTTTTGGTGTTTGTTTTTGTTCGGTTGTTTGGTTGTTTAGGTTTTAGATTGGTTTTTATTTGTTTTATTTGTTTATTTTTTTTTATTCCATGACGTAAAATTCCAGTTATCTAGCCAGCTGTAATTCGTATGAGAGACATACTGACAGCCTGTAATTCCCAGACTTTCAAATCCAAGAAATAGCACCTCATGCAGTATAATCTACTGAAAATATATCCCTGAATTTATGAAACATTTATACACTGCCATATTCTCACACTGAACAAAGAACTGCTGTACTGGATTTGGATGATAGGTACCATATGTAGAGATCTGTCTACAGCCATCTTAACTTCCTAAAACTAGTCTGTCTTACCTGCTTGTTCTCTATAGTGAGGTGCAGCTGTTGGATCCAGCTGGCAAACGGCTTTCTATTCACCAGCTGATGGCTACAGTCAATTAGGAGATTGTCCTATTACTTGCAATTGCAATTTGTGAGATGTATAGGCTTTGATCCCAAAGCAGAAATCAGAGGTACACTTTCAACTGAATTCAACAGGCTTTAGCAGAGCATTCATTGCTGACAGAGGATCTGGCACAACAAATTCAAATGGAAATGGAAAATACAACAGGGTCTGGTTAGAAATATATGAATAACCTGTGGAAAATGCAAAATTCTCCAACTAACTGTGCCAATAAGCCAGATGCTGAAGTTGGAATAAATTTCATTATTACGAACCAAAAGAAGAAAGGAAGTAAGAGTAATGTCACTGATCCAACAAGTCACTTCAAAAGTTTAAAACAAGTTTCTATTCAAGTTTTTCCTAGATGTTTTTATGAATAATCAGTTTTATTATTTAAATACTGTGAAAATTATTCCCCTTCCTGCTCTTTTTACCTGATTTAATACTTTAAGATTCTGCCTATGGAAGACCAAAACTTTTCACTTGGAAAATGTGATGAAACCTGAAGGCTTTGTGCTTCAAGGGCACATTGATGCAGAAGCCTTTTGCAGTACTGATGCTAAGATAAAGTCATTTATGAGGTCATCTACCTTGGTACAATGTTATCCTATCAATAAGGAACATGAATAATTTACTTATATCTGAAGTAGCTGATAACCTGTAACTACAAATGAAAGTGGAAATATGCCTCTGATGATATCTGTTGCTGAACATTGCCTCCACTTATTATAAAACCGTGGTACTTAAAAAAACTGTTAGAGACATTTTTTAACTGTAAGACCAAATAGCTCAATAAAATATCTTTTTTTTTTTTTTTTTTTTTTTTTTCCCAGAATCAACTGGTAAAAGCAGCCTTCCTGAGACACTGGGTGTATGTGTGTTCTCCATTTAATATGGAGAGTATAAAGCTGATACAATTCAAAACAGTATAGAGATACAAGCTCTACTAATCCAGGATGGTGTTCTTGTAATTCAAATCAATTGTGTTGCTTTATACTTTGTTGCAACATTAATTGGAGATTCTAGCAACACTCTGTGTAAAGCAGTCTTAGCTACTGGTCCTCCAAAAAAGGACTATAGAGTTGTCCACTCTCCCATTATTTTAACACGGTACATCAAAATCCTATGCTGTAGAAGAGAAGAGGATATGGGTTTTGGAGTCAAAGCTGCTACCAGATGGGGGAAAGAAAAGAAAGCATAGCAACATCAGCAGCAGAAGCAAGAACTAGCCATCCTTAAGAACTTTTTTTTTCCTTCTCATTTTCAGTATGGCAGTATTTCATTTACCAGTCTAAGAAGTCTTGATCTGAGCCTGTGTGAACAAATGGAACCAAAATATTTTCTTTTTTCAAATACGTCTTTATGCATGGATTTTTTCACTAAATTTAGTACTTATTATCACTGGCATAATGGTTATCATTAGGAATGTGTTCCAGAGATTGGAGGATTCCAAGTTGAGAGAGAGGTGAGACACAATGGACAAAAGCCAAATAGTTTATTACTATAGGAAAAGATATCGAGAAAGAGCTGGCAAAGGGTAAAAGAGAGTGATGGATATTTTTGGTGTTTATCTTACCAACCCCAAAGACCATTTGATGACAATCAGGAAACCAGCTCCAAGAGACTTCATGGCAGTGAGAGGTCTCAGGCTCCACCTTAGCAGGTATCGTGGTTCAAGCCCAGCTGGCAACCCGGAACCACACAGCAACTCTCTTACTCCTGTCCTTCCTTCCCCCCGCTCCTGGAGGTGTGAGGAGGAGAATCGAAAGAATGTGACTCCCACGGGTTGAGATAAGAACATCCCGGTAACTAAGGTATAACACAAATCACTATTGCTACCACCAATAATAATAATGATAAATAACAAGGGAAGAGAATACAATTGCTCACCACCTGCCAACTGATACCCAGCCCGACCCGAGCAGTGATCTAGCCTTTCCAGGTAACGTGCTGTGGTATGGGATACCTCTTTGGCTAGTTTGGGTCAGGTGTCCTGTCTCTGCTTCCTCACAGCTTCACCTACTCCCTGGCACAGCATGAAACTCAGAAAGTCCTTGGTCAGAATAAACATTACTGAGCGACAACTAAAAACATTGGTGATATCAGTGTTGTTCACAGGCTGAAAGTCAAAACCACAGCACTGCACTAGCTACTAAGAAGGAGAAAAATGACTGCTACTGCTGAACCCAGGACAACGGGCATCCCCGCAGAGGCAGTGTTGACCTGGATGGTATGAGGGTCTGCCCCCCAGCACTGCATGAAGCTGTTATGGCTATTAGCTGGTACTGCACAGTTAGTACAAAAGGGTCTCTGTTCAAGGATTTCCAAAGTGGACTGCGGGAGTTTTAGGGGATTTTCAGGGAGGAGCCACCATGGACCATTTTCTCATGTGTCTTGCAACTGGTATAAGACTCCTTTTTGCTAGCAGTGTTGTTAACGCCCCTATTTTCAAGGTTATTTTCTCACAACCTGTGCCAAACTGTACTGTTCTGTTTTCGTGTGTTTCACCATGGACCATTATCTGTTGTCACTGATGCAGAATGGAGCAGTAAGACTGCATACAGTCTGTTGCATAAGGAAGGTCTGTGCTTTTTGTACGAAATAATACTTAAAACTATAAGAAAAATAGACTCTGCTGAGAACAACCAATTCCCTATTTTTTAGACAAAAAACAATTGATATCTAAGAAAGACAATCAGTATCATATAATCAGATCTTTAAAATGAATTTAATGCTCAGTAAAACTGAGCATGGACAGCTGTTTCGTAGTTGTATCACGAGTGTCTTGCAAAGAGCTTTAGAGAGGAATTTGCCAATTTCCAGTTTGCTTAGATGGACTGTAAATCGTTCTAGGAAGACATGGAAAAATGTACAGTGCTACTTTTCAGTAAATGGAAAATCAAGGACTAGTTCTGTCAGAGAGGGAAACGAGTCTATAGCTTTATATTGCATAAATGAGGATATGCATTGATTAGGTTATTCAAGGTCTTAAGACTAAAAACTAATGAAAAAGAAAAGTGACCAGGGGCACACCAGGTACTAAGAAGGAGAAAAATAACTGTTACTGAAGCCACAACAGTCTTTTAGCCCAAAATACGGAAGTATTTTTCCTTTTCTGTCCTGTTTTCTTTATTTAAATGATGAGCTTCATCTAGATCAAGCTAATTTTGTATGCCGTAATGAAATGTATTTGTAAGTATAGATTTCTCCTGGGAAACCCTGCTTCAGTATTAACAGCTATATTTTTAGGGACTGAAACACCCAAAGGAATTCTTAAACACAACTAAAATCCTGTCAAATGCCCTTTGGCGTGCCAACATCAACAGTATGTTTCTGGTTTACAATAGTGCTGAGCCCGATTCTTGGGTTCAAGCCAAAATTTTTAGGTGTTTTAGCTCAATGTGAATTTATTCATACTGTTGATTATTTTCTTCTCCATCTTGTGTAGCAAGTAAAAAACCCATATATGCATTTACCTAGTCAGAAAAATGTAAAAATCCAAAGAGAAAAAAAAGGCAACACAAAACAAACCAGGTTAGAAATGATTGATAAAAGGAAAACCAAATTACTTGGCAGGACTGCTATAGGCATTTTCCACTCTTGCTCCTTATTTATAAAGGCAAGCTTGTCAAGTGGACAGTGTTAAAAGGAAAAGGAGGGGTAAATGTCCTTGGAGAATTGAGGAATGTCTTCACAACATGCTTTCTGCTTTGTGAAATTTGCATGCAACAAGCAAGAAAATGTTATCACACGAATAGCTTTTAAAGTAGTATTTGTTGCAGGCATGTTCTGTGATGTTGAAAGTATAATTCACTGCAGTTGTGATTCAAGAGGCTGGTGGTCTCAGGTTTTCTCCGGCTTCCATGGCTAGAAGAGTGATTGCAATACACATACAGAAAGACACAGTTGTTCTTGGATGCCATTTTATGTTAAGGTTTCCTGCAGGCATCCCATGCACCAAAAGACTACCAAGCCTAGTAGAATCCACTAACTGTTATCCACTGCTGTTGCTTCAAGTGGGTGTCAGTGATAATTCCAGGTGCAGGCTGAAGAGTATCAAGGATTACAGAGCCCTGAGAGTGGTGTTAAGAGACTCTGAGAACAGGCAGATGTTAATAGATACTGGTCAAAGGGAAGGGGTTTGAAAGGGCCAGTTGGATCTGATGAATCAACAAATGGTTACAGGGCTAGTGCCACAGACAGGGGCTTGGCTGTTTGGACCATGGGAGTCACTTTGAGAAACCTGGTCTGCTGAGGGCTGATGGGGTCCATCTGTCAGAGAAAAAGAGCATCTTCAATCATAGGCCTGTCAAGCTGATGAAGAGGGTTTTAAACTCAAGATGCCAGAGGAGGGCAACCTCAGTCTATCCCACTATTACCAGTTTGATGCGAGTGCCAGTGAGAAATGGAGCCTGGAGCGGCATCACAGGTCAGCAGGAGAGTGCTTGAAAAGCAGCATACAGGAATTCCAGCCACTCCAGTTAGTAAGCTGGCTTCATCTGGGGCCCAACTTAAATGCCTCTATGCAAATACACATAATGTGGAAAACAAATAAGGGGAGTTAGATGTGTGCACACTTGGCCTGCAGGCCCCATTCAGAAGGTGGTAGTAAATAGCTCCATTTCAAACTGGTGACCTGTCACCAGTGGGGTCCCTTAGGGATCTCCATTGGACCCAACACTGTTCAATGTCATTATAAGAGATCTGGATGATGGAATCAAGTGTATCCTGACCAAGTCTGCTAATGATACCAGACTGAGTGGGGAAGTGGACACTTCAGAAAGGAGAGCAACCCAGCGGGAAGACCTGGATAGGCTTGAAGAACAGCCTAACAAGAATCTTATGAACTTCAGCAAAGACAAGTGTAAGGTCTTGCAACTGGGTAATAACAATCCAAGAGTGCAGCACAGGCTGATATTTATCAGCTGGGGAGCAGCTTTATGGAAAGGGATCTGGGAGTCCTCCTGGACAATGAGCTCCATATGAATAGTGTGCAGCTACAGCAAAGAAAGCAAACAGGATACTGGGTTACATCAACAACGGCATCACCAGCAGAGATAAAAATGACATTGCCACACTCAATTCAGCTCTTGTCAGGCCACAGCTGGAATACTTTGTTCTGTTTTGGTCCCCACTATACAAAATATGTGGGCAGTCTGGAGAAGGTCCAGAAAAGGGCCACAAAGATGACCAAGGAACTGGGAAGCCTGTCACATGAGGAAAGGCTGAGAGAACTGGGTTTGTTCAGCCTTGAGAAGAGAAGGCCCAGAGGAGACCTGTCGTGGTTTAACCTGTAAATCAGCCACGCAGTTTGTTCACTCACTTCCCCCTTTTTCTTCCCTCTGCTCCTGGA
>JANRGW010010335.1:0-63002 GCA_024733675.1 Psilopsiagon aymara
GCCTCAGCACCCTCACAGGGAAGAGCTTCTGCCTCAGAGCTCATCTCAGTCTCCCCTCTGGCAGTTAAAGCCATTCCTCTTGTCCTATGATTACATGTCATTGCCTCAGATAGCAGAGACTTCATTCTTCCAGCTCTAGAGAGCTTTGGGCTGACCACAAAACGCTCAGAAGCTGAAGCGTTGGAGATGAACGGGTTTTGCAGACTCACAGTGAGCTGTTGGCCAAGCAAAACCTTCTCCCTCCCTCCCCTTGTTAGGAAAATATTCCGTTGCCTGTGTGCAGCTATCTGCAGGGCACTGGAAAGTACCCTCTGCAAAAGATGCCGGCAGAGGGGTGGTTGGTGCCAAGCCACCACCAAGTCTACGTACAGTCCCACAGAGGCTGGGAGCAGGGAGAGAGGCATGGGGGAGGCTATTGCCCTTTTGGCTTTGAGTCTGCACCATTGCTCTTGGTGCAGAGAGCTGCTGGGAAGATCTCCTCCCTTGGAGGTCCTTCAAGCAGCCAGATAAACTGCACTGCCCAGGATGTGAAGAAAGATTTAGGATTTATGAACGTTCGCTAGAGCCAAATCAAACATATTTGTTTTGTGCTGTGTTATTTGTCAAAATTACATCATTCCTCATGCTGATAAACAAGGGAATTCTGACTGCGCCCTGCACTGGAAATGCCATGCTTTGAGTTTTAAGATGATAGCTGTGTGCAGTAAGGAGCTGCACGGAGCAAGTGGGGTGAGTTTCAATACTAATGAACCAGTGAAACCACAAGCCCACAAGCATACGTGCAGTTACTGCTCCTGTATAAACACGGAAATGGTCCAGTTAGTTATGCCTGAGACAGTTGCACTGATTCCACAGGTAAGAGGTGCTTTTGGGGCCAAGGGATTCTGGAAAGCTTGGGATCCTTCAACAGCAATGCTGCTGGGTGCCAGACTTGGTTAGCGGCACCTTTAGCAAGGGATGCAGGGTCTAAAGCTCTCCTTGCCATGAGGCAGGCAGACAAGTGCTAGAAATGAAAATAATTGCTGCTACTCCAGCCATGGAGTGTGGATGTGACAGAGAGAAAACAGGTTCCTCCTGCCCTTCATCCAGTGGCCAGGCAGAGCCAAAACAAACTGCAGGGAGAGTCATAGAATCATGGAAACCCACACTGGTTTGTGTTGGAAGGGCCCTTAAAGCTCCTCCAGCTCCAACCCCTGCCACGGACAGGGACACCTTCCATAGAGCAGTTGCTCCAAGCCCCTGTGTCCAACCTGGCCTTGAGCACTGCCAGGGATGGGGCAGCCACAGCTTCTCTGTGAACGCTAGAACATGCTGGGTGCCTATGGCAAGGTGTGGGTGCAAGGGGCAGGGAGGACGCTGCTGCCTTCTTGTAGCCCAGGAGAGAAGACACTCTCCTCCACGCAGAGCACGGGTGTGCAAGCTGGGGTGTAATAAACCAGCTCACTTTAAACAGCAGCCTGTATGTTTTCTGCTATACTAAGCATTACAGGAGTGAAGGTAGTTAAAGTCAGCAGCATGAGAATTAACATTTAAAAAGATACTCTATATTCCTTAGCAAAGCACTGCAATTCAAAACATACTGTGTGGGCCTGGGTATGAGAGGAAGGGGGAAAAAAAAGATTATAATAAAAAATAGACTGCAGGCATAGAGTGAACAGTTGCCGTGACCTTGCCTTTTGTATGCCATTACACAATTCAATGGCAGTCCACTCAGACCTTGCTCTCGATCAATATCCTATTAAAGCAGCACAAAAAGTCTCTATAAACTTAGTGGTTTGCTATGTTTATAAATGGAACTCAGCATAATTAGATGGTCAATAGCAGGCTGTACTTGTAATTTTAAAATGAACATCACACATTTCATATCTGTTGTAGTCACCACAACTTCTTTGAATCTAATGATACAGTGTGTAGGAAACAAAAGCCTTGCAAGAAAAAGAGCCCAACACCCAGCTCCCCTTTCCCCTCAGCAGCAGCAGCAGCAGCACAGTGTGTTTCCCTTTGTTTATGGAGTCACAACACAGGAAAAAGTTTATTAGTCAAATGTCATGTTTCTCCCATTTAACCTTAAACACATTATCACTTCGCTGCAGCGTTACTCACGTAATGATCTTGGTCACATCCCAGCCCCTTTGTAAAAATAAATACATAAAAATGGAAAAGAGAGAAACTTGATATTAACATGACTGAAAACGAGTGCTGGATTCCAAGGAAGACAAATGCCAGCCTGGCTGGTTTTATTTAGTGGGTTTCCTGCTCTGTAATTCAATAAAATTTTCAAAACAAATATTCCAATTGGGTTAAGTCAGAGGGATTTTTGTTAATTTCTTGTTATTTTTCTTGCCATTCCGGGTGAAGATCTGAGCTAACAGGCTGGCAGCAGAGGGAGGAGGTGATGCTGCCTCGTGTCCTTGGCAGTTGCACAGTGCTGGTGCTCAGGAGGGGGACCCACCTTCCTCATCCTCCTGCTCCTTTTGGACAAAATACCTCCTTGTTCCACTCAGAGCTGGCGAAACATGTCCTATGTGTGCAGATGCCAGCAGCTGAAATGGGAGCTGAGGCTGGCATCAGTTTAGTTGCATAGGAAGCCCGCAGACATCACTGGTGGTAGGGGAAGCAGGGTCCTTCCTCCTCACCCGCTGCCAGGTCAGGGCCCTGGATCAGGTGAAATCTTGATGCCTGCACATCGGTGGAGACCATTGTTTTGACTCGCAACTGCAGTTTCTGACACCCTTTCTTGTTTGGGAGATGTTCCTGTGCTATCAGAAGGTCACTTTGCTGCAGAGGATTTCTTCTTCAATGAAGAGGTTTAATTTGGGCAGAGTTTGGCCACAGTTTGCACCGCTTTGATCCCTTTGCTTACTCTCTAGTGTGGGGAATCCTGCAAATAGATGAAAGTGTTCCCATCAGCTTTTTGGGCACATGTGAAGTGGACAGTCCATAAGGCAGTGTGGAAAGCCATTAGGAGCCGGTTGGATGCCTCCTGTCCACTCTCGGGGGCAAAACACAAGGGTGAATAGAGGAGGCAGATGCCAAGCAGTGAGCTCCCTGCAGCCAAAGCCTAGCGCAGGAGGTGTGAGGAGGCTGAAGCAGAGGGAGAAAGCACACAGGGCTTCAACCCAGGCAGGAAGAGGAAGCAACCTTCACCATGCAGATCGAAAACATTAACCTCTTCCTGACAGTCTCGGGCTGGGCTCTACACGTCAGCACATTGCTGTGTTTTGTGATAGTAACTGCGAGCAAAGGTATGAATATCCTTTGCTGAAAGACAAGCATCAAATATGTGCCCATCAGGCAGGTAGGAGAAAGGAGTTCAGAACCTGTGCAAGGTTTGCCAAACCACTTTTAGGGCCAGAGACCTTGAGCTGATTGTGGCAGGATAGTGGCTGCTGTGTAAGGACTGCCAAAGGGTTGTAGGTACTCACTGCCATAGGCTAGCCAAGCACTTTAACCTCTGCTGCTTAGATCTCTTGGTGTATATTAGAGAGTGCGTTAGTTCTTTAATCCTCAGGTTGCAAACAGGTTCTTGAGTGGTTTGGCCTGTGACAAAGCATCCTTCATGCTTGCTACCGCAGGCGGAAATTACTGTGTGATTAGCCCTTTCTACTTTGTGCTAAGTTTACACAGCGTTAGCAGTCCGTTGTTCCTACCCCACCCCTGCTCTAGAGATACATTTCATTTTCCTATAGGGCCAGATCAAGGCTTGGAACAGAAATGGCCAGGATTTGCGGAGAGAGCAATCAACAGAGGCAGGAGGGAAATAAAGAAGAGAAGCATTATTCACATACCAGTTTTACTTCCATATCTGTTTGGAATAAAACTGTTTCATAAATTTTGGAGTGCCTAGGAAATTCATCGTGCCTCAGAACGAAACGGTGCTTTAATTTAGTGCTTGCCTTTTAGTGTTCCCATTTGGAAAATAGTATGCTTAACCTGTAAGCAAGGCTTTGGTAGGTAGAGGGTGCGGAGGAATTGATCAGCAAAGGCTTTGCAGAGCACAGATCTGTTTGGCAAGGAAGTTGCTGAAAACTGTGGAGTAGATGCTGCAGAGAGTACCTTTATGATTGATTTCCATTCAAGTCAGACTGACTGCAGTGTGGTCATTTTTCTAACCCATAACTGCTCACACTGCAGCAGTCTGCTATCTGCAGGGTGTCTGAATTATAGCAGTCCATGTCCGTGTTACCTTTTACACAAATTACTTACACCGGTTTCTTTTTCCATGCAGATTCATCAGTTTTACAGCCTCTTGTAGCTGCTGTCAGGAAACTGTTGCAGAAAGCACAAATTGATAAAACCAGTTAATTTTACTGTGCTTAATGTTAGGTTCTTTCTGTTAACACACCCTTTCATATATACCTGGTGTGCAGGAAGCGTGTGATAGTTAAGAGAAGATAACAAAGAGTTTGAATGTTCTTGTCATAAATTACTTCCCAACTTAATTCCTTTGAATGATCATTCCAGATTTTTCTCCAGTTTTAATGGTGGTGTGTATTTTCCATCCCATGCTTTAAGTCCATTGCTATCGAGGCTGTTCCCTTTCTGTCTCAATGACGTTCTTAAAAGATCCCTGCCAAACAACAACTAATTGTCTTGTGGGGATGATGAGGCAGCTGCAAAGCTACGTTATTCCTATGTCAAATCTGACGTTATGAGCTCCTTAAGACTTGGGGTGAAATATTGGCCCCACTGCAGTCAATGGCAGCACTCCCAGCAGCCTGTGTTTAGGCCCAGGCATGTTAGCTGGGCAATAGGAATGATCCTGTCTTCCTTTCCTCACTCCTGCCCCGTCGGAGTGAAAGATTTTTTCATGTTTGAAAATGGGCCAGACTCCCAGACCAAAGATTAAACTTGGCTCAGCATCCTTGGGTGCCATTGAGACTGCTTCGCCTTTGTTGCTGTGAATCAGGGCTCTCAGACAATACATTCCAGGCCAAGCTTGTGCGTTTTATTGTGCAGTGCGTCCTCTTTCAGATGTGTCTGAAATGTGGGAGAAAATCATCATCTGTAATTGTCAGCTCCCGAAGTTGTATTGTCCTGTAAATAGCACAGTGGATGTGGTACCATTTGCTGTACAGTGGCATTTCTTTGTGAAATGCATTATCTGTTGACTTTAACATTAAGCTGCTCAGTTCCTTTTCTGTTCCCAGAGTTCATAGGCTTGTGCCTGCAAACTTCAGGGTGTATAGGAATTCATTATGTTTTAATGTAAAACCAGGGCTTCAGGACAGGGAAATGAAAGGTATTCATAACTTTTACAGTAAAACTTAGGTGCTGGATAAGGTAATGAGAGGTGAACAGCAGAAGCCAACTGCTGGAGAAAAGTCTTTGAAGGCCATATATCTCTAGCTTTGGTTTAGCTGGAGGAGAGGCCAGAGGAAAACTCAGATGTTCAGAGGTAGAAAAGAACTCAGTTTTCTCATTTGCATTTGTGCTTTCTCCAAGGAACATTTGTAACCTCTGTGCTTGTGGATGTACATCACGTACATACCAAAGGTCCTGAGGGGTTGTGTATTTCCCTGCCTATACTGCTTACAGATTATGCCAAGCACACTATAGCCTATTTGTAACTATGCCAATAGATGCAATGTTGTCCTAAAAGCGAAAGCAAGAAGTTCCATTCAATGTTAGAATTATATTAGTAGAAAAGCACTACTTAAAGAAAGCCTTGCCATAATTGCTTCATTTTAAAAAAGGAGGAATGTAAGAAATCTATGTCATGGAACACTGTATTCTTGATAAAATTTACATCTTCTTGACTGCAGTGCCAGTTACCATTAGCATTTCCTAATTTCCTTGTCCCACCTGTTCTCATTGTGAAACTAAACACACTCATGAGGAAGAAGAAAGTGATTTTGAAGTGCAATTCATGCCTTATTCACATGACTTACTGTCTGCAATCTCTTTTGTTTCCCCAGCACCGATAGCTGCAGGAACAGGCCCTAATTTCTCCCTCTCAGATTTGGAAAGTTCTTCATACTACAGCATGAGCCCAGGAGCAATGAGGAGGTCTTTACCTAGCACATCCTCTACCAGGTAATTTAATCTCTGCCTACTACCAGGTTACTTGGAAACCCAGGCCAGCATCATTACTCATCTGGGAAAGTAACCATTAAATCCTTTGACAAGCTGTTCAGGGGCCTCAAAATGTGGAGCTGTTTCAGACTCACAGAGCTGGATCTTCAACTGGATTGCTGTTAAAGTTCTTTTTATAAGTACAAGCTTGAAGAAAAACTGCTGCATTGACTTGTATAACTTCTGGCTTGTATCACAGTGTACTGGGAGAAGTTCCACTGGAACTGCTGGAGTTTCACTTGTGGCAGAAGAGAATTCGGAGCAAAGCAAGATGTGTGGCTTTGTCCTAGCGGAAAAGAAAAGACTTAAGATAGATTTGTATGCATATAAAGTATTATCTGTGAAACTAACATTGTTTTAGGACCTTGGCCTGTAATGCATTCTAATTTTCATACGGCATTTAGAAATTTGTGACTCAGCCATTGGAAAGCAGTATTATTAATGCAGATGGCTACCCAGCCGGATTTTGATTTTGATTTAGATGCCAACTATCAAACAAGGATACTTTTTGATTTTTTCCCTTTAACCATCCATGAGATTAGATTTATAAACAAGCCCAGTCACTCTACTAGTGTTGAACACTATTAAGAAGCCGGATTGGTTCTTTTCTTCTGCCCACAGCCAAGGCTTCTGCCCAGGCTTCTTCCTGATTTTTGTCTCAGTGTGTGCTGCCACCAGCTTTGCAGTGAGCAAGTACACGTGTAAAAAGTCTCTAGAGTTTGAATGTAGTTGTTTTTCATTAAAGCCAACCTAACAACAACTTTAAAGACAGGCTCTTTGCAAGGACTTCTCACAGTTTGCAGTGACTGGAGGAATAGTCTAGATCTTACACAGAGTGTGCACATTATGGAGCTTGGTGACTACAGTTCCCAATACACATCAATTAGAAACTTTGTGCTCTTTCTTTTTTGTGTGTAAAACTTCATAGCCTGCAGCGCTCGTCATTAGCACCATTCTCAGGTAGAATTTACTTGGGACTCCAGAAGCAAAAGTGAGGTTATTAATGTTACTTAGGAGCTCAGTTGTTGTTCTTCTATTCTTCTGCAAATAGCTACCACTGATAAGGAGCTAATTATAAACAGCATGGGTAGTTAATAACTTGGTAATATGTTTGTTTTCCTCTCATTAGGCTGTTCCCAGTCAGGAAAAAAAAGTATTCCTTAAATACACAGACTCAGCAGAATGATCAGGCAGTAATTATATTGTATGCACACAATTTCCCCTATTGACACATAACAATTCCCTAAATTAAGGAATGGCCAAACCTGCATTCCACACATACCACAAGACTTATTCTTCCTGTTTCTCACAAACTGATTTTGCATACCCGCCAGCTCCTACCTGTGCAGGCCTTCGGGTGGGGAGCTGCGGAGAGGCTGCGAGTTTCAAACCAATACAAACTGCAGTGGAATATTTTATGTCTGTTAAATGTGTTCCCCCTACACAGAGGAGCCTGTTCTTGAACGCTTTAAGTCTTAATAGAATACAGATTTGGGGAAAAAAAGTGAGCTGACCCAGCCTTGGAAAAGTACTTAGAAGAGAAATTCTCGGTAACGTCCCCACGCAGTCTGTGCAACTCATTATCGAACACAGAGCCAAGCTGAGTGTCTTTGGCTTTAGGCTCCTCTCCCTGCAGAACTACTGGAGCCTGAGCCAATGGCCACCAGAGACCACTGAAAGGGCCCTTCTGTCTCCTGAGCCTTTGGTGAGGGAGGTGTGGGGCATCACAAGGGAATGCTTTAGCACAGACACTGGCCAGAGAGACCTGCTGGGGCTTTTTTATGCTTGATGGCGTTCAGTTACAGAGTAAAACACTTATACTTGTAGCATAACATGAACATTTGAACCAAGAATGGATTCCTCCATCATTCACTTCCTATGTTTCTTCTTACAGGACTGAAAGCTGGGTTAATTTAATGGCTGCAGTTAAAAGATGGAAAATACAAGTCTGAACTGATAATTTGTCTTTCAGAATAACCTGTGGAAAAAAAATATGACAGTTAAAATAAGTCTTGTGTGTCATTACTGTACTCATTCAAATTGCAAAAATCACGCCATACAAATTAAATTCTTGCCTTTTCATTGACCTCTGTGCATTATGAAAAATGTCCTACTTTGTGATCTGTAAGAGCCTGAATGCTAAACTGTCTTTTAGTTAAAGTTATGCGTGCTTAATGCTTCAGTCTGGACTCTGTAAAAGCTTGTTTGATACCTCACTGAAGCTTAGTCATTGGCGACGAAGCCAGTCAGAAACATGAAGTGGATGCTGAGAGGCTGTGTGGGCAGGATGGCAGTGCAGGACTCACCTTCCCCTTTTCACTGCCCTAAATCTGTTATAGTGTCCATAACCAAGTTAGTTCCAAGCCGGGCTTGCAAGGTATGTCTCAACAAAAGTGCCTTTGTTCCTTCCCATACATTCTTATGATGTGTTTTTCGTTTCTCAGCTCCACAAAACGTCTCAAGTCTGTGGAGGATGAGATGGACAGTCCTGGTGAGGAGCCGTTTTACACAAGCCAAGGGCGCTCTCCAGGAAGTGGCAGCCAGTCAAGTGGATGGCATGAAGTGGAGCCAGGTAAGCCACGGCTTTCAGGAGCCCGAGAACCTGATCTCCAGTTGCTCTGTTTTGTTATCAGAATATGCTGAATGCTGTGTAGAAAGGTGATCAATTGTAAACATCTTGTAACTTCTCCTGAGAAAAGGTCAGTCTAATGGAAGTGTGGTAGTGGTTTTATTGCTCCTGCAGCTGTGAATGTTTCTGTAGTGTGTCACTTCTGTGTTTTGGCCAAATATCTGAAGTATTCAAATAATGCAGCGAAAGATAGGAGGTCTTTTTCTGTCAAAAGCCCCGGATTCAACTCTGGGATAGCAGACTCAGCAAAAAGGAGTACTTCTCTGGGCTCTGCCCTACAGTTATACTGTTTAAATAAATATCCCTAAACTTATAAAAGGTAGAAGGACTTTTCAAGCATTATACAACACTTGAGCTCACTTAGTAATGACTTTTAAGAGACTTACCAAAGGAGTTGTTTTATTAATCTGTAATACCATGAAGTGTGATTGGAGGCTTCATATCAAAATAGATATCGCTGGGTGTTACACTTCATAAGGTCTAGGAAGCCGCTCTTGTGCCTCTTCTCAGTCAATTTTTGTGTGTGATCTTTCTTGTTGATCATCTTTTGGGTTATGTTATGTTACATACTTAACTGTCCATCGATCACTTATCCTGAGATCATCTGGGTGCTTAATACTATCGGAAATACTTTTCTGGGTCAGTGCTACGTGTGTAGGTGAAGTTCATGCTTCAGTTTTGCTTATGGCTACATAATCAAGTATTTATTGCCAATAACAATAACAGAAGTCTTATTTATTAGATAAAGGCAAGCAGGTCTTTCATCTTCAGCCTCCCAGTGTTTGAGAAGGCCCTTTAAACACCCCCAAGGGTCTTTTACTATTTGTATTTTTTTCCTTTCTTGTTTGTTTGGATTTAAAATAGTATGGTTGTGGGTTTGTTTTGACACAACACATGCTTGTCCAGGACACTGTGTATAATGGACTATACAGCACAGAAAAGTAAAATCAACCTGAACAGCATTAAAATCAGTTCTGTGGGCACTTGGCCAGCCACCTATATCCGTCATCGTGTAGGAAACATACCCACAGCTTTCTCTGGAGACCCTGTCAAACAGCTGTCCTTTGCAGCATGCCCAGAAAGTCACCAAATTTGGGCTATTCCAGACTGGGAGGGGACTGATTCCCGTGCCTGGGAGCCCTTGGAGGATCCCCTGCCAGCTGCCCTCTCTCCTCTAATGAGGAGGAGCCAGCTTGTGAGCCCTTATTGACTGCAGATGTGGCACTTTGGCAGGAGGAGAGGGTGGACCTGCAGGCAGACAAGTGCCAGGCTCCCCGTGACTGCCTTGCCGCCGCTGTCCCCAGGGCTCTGGTGCTTTCAGTGAGGTGTCCTGCTCAGTAGACACTAGGGGCTGTTTTCTCCATCAGCTCCAGGCTCCAGATGATGTAAGGCAGAGCTTCACCTTGTACTAAACTAGTCTGCTCATGGAGCGGCAAAAACAGGAACAAAAGCTCATCGCCCATTGAAAGGGAGAGATCACAACCTCCTCTGCAGACACAGATGGCTAAAAGCTGACTGGGTCACTGCTTCTACATCATTGTCAGATGGGGGGCTAACTCCCCCCAAAATTTGGGGTATTCTTTGTTAATGACAAATGTTCTCCATTTGTGCAACAGCCAGAGCTTGGCTATTAATTTTGCTGTCGCTTCTGGTGGTTTTCCCCACATGTGGTCATTACCTTTGTCTCATCCAAGTCCTCTCTAGGATGGTGGCTCTGAGCTGCTGAGCTGGACAAGAGAAGTACCTAAAGCCTTACACCTCCAAAGCACGTCTGCCATTCTTGGCACCACTGGGTGCCCATCATGGAGAACTACCCATGTCAGACTTCCTGAGTTGCTCAGAAAGGCAAGAACAAGTCAGAGAAGAGAAGGTTGATCCTTCCTCATGACCTTCCTCACTTACTACAGAAAATTCCCAATTCTGCTTAGGCTTTCTTGTAAAATGGCAGAAAATCACCTCGCAACATCAGGGACTCAAGCCAGGTACCAACTACATACAGCTCAGACTCGCCAAGCTATCTATCACTGTCACAGCTAGGAAGAAAAAGAGCTTTGTCCTGCCTGTGTAGGATGCACTTACAAACCATCTTTGTGCTATATCCACACAGCCTCACCCCAGTTCTTCTGCTGTGGCTTTCAAGCAGCCTGTCCTCTGAATTCATTGCCTCAGCTTCTCCGTAAAACAGGGTCACTGCAAGAGCACAGCTGGCAGAGAGATTACCTAAAGAGCCACAGCTCATCAGTGGCAAAGGACAAAACAGTACTGAAGCGTCCTTCTACGCTAGGGCAACAGGGTGCTTGCCCCTGAGGGACATATCGTGCTGTGGTCTGTGCACGGTGCTCTGCCTTACCTCAGAAATCACACGTGGGTCTGCTGTTACCATCTATCCCTTTGTATTTGACATGGGTGCTTTATCTCCAGAAATATAAAATGTTCTATGAGTCTTCAATGGGGCATCTGCCTAGAGAATATATTGGTCACCTGAAAGCTGTACAAATGATGTTAACATCCCATATTATGCAGTGGCTCACCACAAAGCTCCTCTCTGACAGGGGAGCTTTGGAGCCTGGACCTGTTTCAGATCCATCCTTTGCAATGTCTTTCCCTTCCAGAAAAATGCCTTGCCGTTTATTTAATCTGCAGTCAAAACGATGGCACAGTTTTGACATAGGATAATCTCAGAGCTTCAGTGTTTTGGTTTCTCTTCAGTGAAATTCACAGTAGAAGTTTAAAGACTAAACCCATCATTTTGTTTGACTTGGCACTTCTTCCGTGTGGTTCATTTTATGCTGCGTGGGATAATGCAGGTATCGACGGTGCAGAATGCTGGTGGTTCAGAAGGCAGGCTGAAGTTTTATCCTGTGCTGGCAGAGGAGCCTAAGCCAGGTTTCCAAACTCCATAATTAAGCCCTGTCCTTTGGGTTACCGGCCAAACAACAGGAGGAGGAAGTCAGACCAAGAAAAGAAAGCTTAGACTTGTCTGTGGGATGGCTGTTCTGGCTGGGAAGGGAAGTTCAGAGAGGAGCCAGCAGCCAACCTCCCAGCCCAGTAGGATCCACACCAAAGATAATAATATATCCTTTGGCTTTATTGCCTTTGAGTAGATTGCTTCCTCACAGAAGAGTTAGATTTACGCAGAGATAGCTTCTTGGCCTATATGCCTTGACAGGTTTATGGGAGCGAGAGGATGAATATTCTTTCTGTGTGTATCGCATTTGCTTAATGTTGAGGTGTGCACATGAGAAAAAGTGGGGACTCCACTGCAGGAGCAGGTGAAGCACCAGTATGCTTATTCACATGTGGAGACAGAGCAAAGCACTCGTGGCACAGGGTCTGAGAGAGGGTGCTAGGAAAAGATATTGCCTGGGTCAGTGCAGGGAAATCAGGTTGGAGAAATGTCACACTTGAAAGAGAGCACAACGTGGAAGAGAAAGGGAAAATGAGAAGACAATTTTAGACCATACAGAAGGGGGAAGGTATAGAGAGGAAAGAACAAAACGAACAACTGCCAGGAAAACAAAGATGTAGCTTCCTAGAAAGGAAATATGAAATGGAATATGTGAGCTCCTCTTAGAGAAAGAGAGCACTCAGGCAGAGGGTTATTTACCGCCAGCCGTGACTAGTCGCTCTACATCTGTCTCCATTTTTTTCTCTTGAACAAATTCCCTTTTTGGATACTTTCTTCCTGCTTTGCTTCCCTGTGATTGCCCCTGTAAGTGGTCTTTGGAGGGCAGGCTGTATACTCAGAACATATGTGCAAACTGGCAGGAGAACAGAAGAGGACAAAACCACTCTGTGTGCTATTTAGATTAGGCAGTGGATGCTTCCCCTGTGCCTACTCTTGGGGTCTCCGCTGCATGCAGAATAGAAGCTGCACCTATTGTCCATCCAACGTCCTTTCTCTGCACTTTTACGTCCCAGGCCGCTGGGTCTCAGAGCACGCTGACATCTGTCTCATGTGAAGATTTAGTTGGGTGCTTCACCCACCAGCAACATGACCTTTCCATTTGTGGCATTTCAGACCCACAATCATGAACAGAGGACATGTAGCACTCTTGTTATACGTCAGACGTGACAGCCAAAGCAAAATCCAGCATTAATTCCATGTTCCTTGCACTGTACTCCTTGAGTCTCACATCTATTTACCTGCACTCGAAAGCTCCCGGGGAGCTCTCAGGCCTAAAAAGGCTGCAGTCTGCCAGAAAAGATGAATTTCCTTTCACAACAGGAAGGCTTAGGAAGTAAAACAAAGCAGGCATGTAGTAAATTACTTCTGCTTTTCAAATACCTTTTGCTGTATCCTCCTTACCATTACTTTATCTCAGCACTTTCAGTACATAACTCTTGTTAACTGAGAAGAAGGGCAAGAGAGGATAAAGATGATGTTGGTAAGAAAATAAGGCAGCACCACACTGGCTTTGAACTCATGCACAAAGCTGGCCTGTGTTCAGTTCTGTGGCAGCTCTGCTTGTAATGGAGGTAAGCCATAATTACAGGTATATGTTTTTTAATTCCATAATAAGAGAAGATTGAGTTAATCAGTATTCCACTTACGCATTTTTTAATGTGTTCTTTTGATTCAGTCCAGGAGTAAAGTTCACATTGTGCTCTCTTGTTGTAGTGTAGCATATGGATGGTGTTTGTCAATTCTGCTCCTATTGTATTTCTACAGCGTGGCATGGAAAAAATGTTTAAGATGCAAATTCAGAGTATCCTGTTAGTTTCTTTACTTAGATCTTCCTGGTATTTGTATTTCCACATGTTAGCTTGGTCCCTAGAAGACCATAATCCCAGGAAAAGGACTCTTAGTGCTTCTTGAGATGTCTGAAGGGACAATTAGCTCTGCTTCTGTTGTGGTCTTGACCAACTTACAGCCCTTCACCTGTTGTTAAAATGGGTGGAGGTCTGTGGTCCTTCTTCTACTGAAAGGCTGATGGGGCTTTTCATACCATGGCCATCCAACTTCCCTTGCCCCAGCTCCACCCTGGCTGCGCTGCTGCTGGTCACGCTGTGCTCCGCTCTTGTGTGTCTTCACCTTGAAAACCCCAGGAACCAGATGAGCCTTTCGGTGCAGAAACCTTAAGGAATTAGCAATAACACTTGCACTGCATGACTGAAAGACATATTTACAGTTCCAGGGGCTTATGGAGTTGATAATATTATATGAACCTGCAGTAAGCTAGAGAGTTAGACTGCTGGACACGTCTTTGGTAGTAAAGATGCTATTAAAGTCAGCCTCGTGATTGCTCACTACACCACTCAGCTAGTGCTGCTCGTTCTCATGTCACCATCTATGGGACTGCCTGAAAATAATTTCTGAGCAATTCCTATGCAGCTGAGGAGCTGAGATCTTATTTTGGAATATTTCCCTTGCAGTGGCAGTGACCTCTAACTCAACGGTACCGTGTCTCTCCCCGCTGGTGGTTATAGAACAACCACATGCAGGCAGCTGGTCCAAACCCTTGTTTTAATAACCCTTGTCTTAAATCTGGCACGGGCTTTCTTTTTAGCAGATTCTCAGCACGCAAGAAAACTCTTTCTCCGTGTTTACTAAGAAACTTTTATTTATGCCTTACACATCAGAAAGGTTCATTCAGGCATAGATCAGATGACCGCAAGACTTTGTTTTCGAAGTCTGTTCAGAATTATTTCTTGGAAATAGGAGAGAAAGTGGTATAAGGGAGATCCTGGATTGTGTTCTTTATGCATTCTTTATGTCCTTAACACAGTTGTTGCCTGGCACTACACCTAGAAGATAAAATATATATAGTGCGTCCCAGCATCGGTGATGCAGGGTGCATCTGATCTGTCCTCAGGCAAAAGGTCTATTGTCTCATCGAAAGACTTGACACCACACACTAACTCATGGCTCAGGGAAGTTTCCAGTGATTGTATTACATTACTGCCAGTGATTCAAGGGACTGACTGTAGAAAATATGATGAAAAATGTGAGAACCATGTATTACACAAAATAAGGAATAGAAAAATAGTCTCCTCTTAGAGGGAAAACATTCAACTTCAGACCTGGAGTATTCAATATCAAATAATTCTCCGGTGCTACTTTTCAGTGACTTGCTGTAGTGAGCAGTTTTCACTGGATCGTAACCAGACACAGGAATTTCATGATCGTAATTAATTTCCTTAAGCTGAACTCCTCAGATGCTCGAAGACCTATTTAAGAAAGACAAAATCAAGGAAGCTTCTCTCTTCCTTAGACCAGAGGAGGTCTACATCCAGGATCCCTGCCAATTACATTTGTGCAGTATTTCCCAGGTGTGACATTGTCTTGTCCTCCAATTCTCAGTGTGTAAAGTCAGGCAGCACACTCACATAGCCATTAAGATTGTAGCTGCCTTTGCAGCAGCTTCATTACGTACCTTGACACATCTATCAGCAAGCTCTAGTGCCATTTTTTCCCTCCATTGAACTTAATATCTTAAGACAGTGAGATCATTTCACAACCAGATAGACCTCCAGCCCATGGCATAGTCTGGCTCTTTGAATGGGAGGTCAGAAGCAGATCATGTTTCGCTGGTGACCAGAACATTTTGGTTTATAGCAGAGAATTTCATCAGGCTAATTTGTGCTGTTCAGTTGAAGAGATGCCATAGACGTTCAAGGCCAGGCTGGATGTCTTTCTGGGCAACCTGGCCTAGTTGAAGATGTCCCTGCTCATTGCTGGGGGTTTGGACTAGATGACCTTTGAAGGTCCCTTCCATCGTAAACTGTGCTATGAGTGGTACAGCAGACACAACCTGTTGCCTCACAGATTCCGGCAAACTTCCACTGTTCCTTTTCTCTGAAGAACATCTGAGCTTTGGAAGACTGCTTGTGTGACTAAGACTCCTCCTCCCATTCATCCCATTCCCTTGTTCCCATTCAGACCCGTGCTTCTTCTCATCTCCAAGACTTTATACAGTTTCCCACATTTCTTCCCACTCTTTCAGAGTCTTCCAACATCCTTGTTCTTTCTGCCAAGCTGAGAAGCAGAGCGTGCTTGGGCCTGTGCTACCTTTCATGCTTCCGTTACTGGTACGTGGAGTTAAACATGGCCCCATGTGCATGCTGCCACCAAAAAAGTTGGCTTCAGGTGAACAGGTAGATGCCTGAAGCCAAATGTACGGTGGGATCAAACTTCAAGGAAGTCCAGAAACTGCAAAATACAGAGCTTTCCTTAAATGTCTTTTTACTTTCGTGGACTCCATGTGTTCCTTTATCCCTGCTCTCTGCATTACAGTGTCCCATCAAAACACAAGCTGCCCAGTGGTTTATGAGAGCATAAGATTTCTCTTTTCTTCTAAGAGCAATAACACTTATCAACTTCTACTGAAATACCGTATCAGCTCCTTGTCACTGGCAGTCTACAGTTCCTGCCGCTAAAAGTTTAATGCATTTACAGGAGCACTTAGGCATCAAGACTTTGATATCACAATCTGTTAGTCACAGGTGCTACATGATAGGTTTGTGTTAGCACATTATAGATCTTTTATCAGATACTGCACAAAATGTGTGTGTTTCTCTGCCAGGCAATCAGAATCAGCCTGCTGCATAGTTGATGAGTTACCAATATACGTCGGTGTTTATTTTAAACAGAACTTTTCCAGAACTGCACCTTAATGGATAACTTAAGCCCTAATTGGGCAAGGCCAGCAAAGATCAAGAACTTATTGTGAGCCAGGAAAAACGCAGCAGGTCAATAGTGGTGCTTTGAGCATTGTCAGTCTTCTGCAATAGCATTCATCAAGTGAAATGATTAACACCACTCATTTGCTGTAACAGACACAGTCATTTTGACAGCAAATTACCACTGGATCAATAGCTCAGCTTTTCTCTGGCAATTCACGTAGTAGTATGAGACCTGTGACAACATGGCATGATGCTGGCATTGCTGTCTCAAAATCATGGATGGAAGTTAGAGCAGGGGGAAGAACAACTGATTAAAAAGTCAGATCAGATTGAAATGTCCTGGATGCTTTCACATCCCTCAAAGGCTCTTTTTTTCCCAGACACCAGACAACACAGCAGTCTTGGCCCTGAAATTCAGCCTAAACTGTACTTGCCATTTTCAATAAAATTAATAATCCCAAGCAAGTTTTGGAGCACATGCCTCAGCTTCGCTGTAATCCCCGGAGGAAAACATCCCTTCAGTATGGTCCTGGCGAAGTCAGTCAGTCAATGTTGTGCCTCTGCTCCTTGCATTCAGTTTCACATGTCAGGAAATACATCACTTAAAGATGGGTTTGGAACTGTAGGAAATCTGAGTTAAAAAATGCAGAAAGTGTTTCACTTCAGATACCAAAACGAAGCTGTTTTTCACATGCATACTGTTTTCTCTGGCTTCAGTGACCAGGTTAAAAGCAGATCTTCTGTGCGCTGTGACAGCCGTATGATCACCTGCGCGATTTCTGTCTCTGTGCACAATTAGCACCATGTAAATCATATTTCAGATTGATAGGAAAGATGTAGTGCATGGAAAACTATAGTCCCTTACGAAGATTGGAGCAGCGCTTCTTGGTGACAATGGCATTCCTGTGATGGGAGTGCCCTATTGGTAGTCCATGGACCTAAGGTTCTTCAGACATCATTGCTGGCTGAGCCATATTCTGCCATCCATTCTGCTGAAAATATACACATAAAGCAAAGACGCTGATAAGATTTGTGCTTCCCTTTGGACACCAAGTGAAAACAATAAGCTTCCTGGCATTGGGACAAAAGCAGACACTTTCTACTTCCTCTCAGAGGTGTGCTCTGAAGGACAGAAGCACCCTCTGAATATGGCTGTGAATTTCTTGCTGATTTGAATTCTGTCAAATATGAATCTTTGTGAGCTCCAGACCGGTCTCCTCTGATGCAGTTATCCTTGAAGATCATCTGATAGTGTAGCATGGGGCTGTTTAATTGCAAAATGGGATGAAGCACATTGAAAGTATTGTACCTGCCTTCCAAAAGTTGAACTAGTTTTCTGGTTTGCTTCTGGGACCCATTCAGGATGTTGAGTTGGATCTATAAAGTCCTCTATAGATTAGATCTGGGTTAGGAAATGGACTACATTCCTTTGATGTGCTGTCTTAGCAGTTGAGATCAGCAGACTTGCTTTTTCTAATGTGTTTGGGAAGCAGAAGCAATATTTTATCTCCTGTGGTATGCTGCTGGTACAGAAATGTTCAGGCTTATTAATTCTTCAGGACACAGGAAAAGTCTTCATCACCTGTGTAGGCAGTCATGGGAAAGGACCCACTGCAAAGACCGCACTGAACTCTATTTTTGGGGGAGGCAGCTGGAAAATATTAGTAGTTTTCAGAGCCAATATACAGTACATATTGAGCACCACTAAATGATGCGTATTATTGCAAATTCCTTTGCACTTCTGCATTTTATAAAACAGATAACTAAAATACTCACCTAGCCAGATCAGGTCCCTGAAGAATGCACTTTTCCAAGTAGAGGCACAAACCAAAAACCCAGAGCAGAACACAAATTAGCCAAATCGTGGTTGAAACAAATGGTTTTAGGATCACTGAGTAAGGACCGTGACCTCCTTTTGCATCAGTCAAGGCAACTGTGAAACTTTGTGAAAGAAGCTCACCACAAAACAGATGCTGGGCTATCTTAGGTAAATAAATGACCAAAAAATAATAATAAAAAACTCCCCTACACATTTTACAAAGCACAGCTGTGTAAATATTGCATGAGACAGGGGAGAGGAGGAGAGATGTAACATACACTCTTTTCTATGCAGAAGTTCTGCTCTCGCCACTGTTTATTAACATTTCCAGTACAAGCATCACTTCACTGCATTGCACATAGTGCGGCTACTGTACTGCTTCACATGGTTTGGTCTTTGCCTTAGTGGAGAAAACAGGCTTAATTTTAAAGGAAACACTTTCACACGAAGTTAAAATGTGCAATGAGAGGTGTTAGGGGACGCAGGGAGGATGGTACAGGACTGGGAACAGGAAACAGACCGTGTTACATCTCTTTTTGCATTTCCTTTCCCACACTGTGTCTGCTGCACTGACTCCTGGCTCTCCACAAGATCTTTATTTCATTGAGCTGGATACCTACTGCAGTTTTCCTGTTTCTCAGCTGCCAGGCACAGCACATTCCAGCCTACAAAAACTGTGCATCTGCCTACAGAGAATTAAAAATGGCTCTTCTGAGCTAGACTGAAGGCTCTCCTAGTCCAGTGTGCTGCTGCCTGTGACAGGAGCTGGTAGCGGGCACTTAAGGAAAGAATGTAGCAGCAGGACAGGCATCCTGTGATGCTTTTCAGAGCACAGCCACATGGATTTTGCCAGCAAACAGCTTGGTTTCACGAGTCGGAGGCTCAGTTCACATCTTTGTGCTTGACAGCCTTCAGTGGACTTCTCTTCTCGGAGACACACTCAGATGTTTTTAACGCATTCTTTATTTTGCCCTCCACAACATCCCATGGCAGCAAGTTCCAGTTTTACTTGGTGCTGTGTAAGAAAGATCTTAGGCAGAAGCTCTTCCCTGTGAGGGTGCTGAGGCGCTGGCACAGGGTGTCCAGAGAAGCTGTGGCTGCCCCATCCCTGCAGTGTTCAAGGCCAGGTTGGACACAGGGGCTTGGAGCAACTGCTCTATGGAAGGTGTCCCTGCCCGTGGCAGGGGGTTGGAACTGGATGAGGTCTAATGTCCCTTCCAACATAAACCATACAGTGATTCTATGAAGAACCACTTCTTTTACCTATTGCCTCATCATTTGCTTGATGCTCCTTAATGGTTTTATTACTGCAAGAAGCAGTGAATAGAACGTTCCCTGGTTACCTTCTTTACTTTCTTTCAAGTTAAGTGCTGCCTCAACGCATTGTCCACAGCAGTCAGTGAGCATAGGAAAGCAGAGAAATCTGTCTAGAAACCTGTTTACTCAGGTAACAATTTGGCTGAGTGGCTGCAGAGCCATTCTGTGCCTCCAGGAATGTCTGTGCGCTGTGATAGCAGCTGTGTTGTTCCCCTAAAGTGGGTAGTCTGTAACCTTGACCCGTAACCCTAGAGCTTATGGCGTGAATCTGGTGCTACCCCCACAGCTGAGCCTGTCTGGAGTGACTCTAATAAGGACCCTGCAGCCTAAATAAGGGATGCTGCTTAAGTAGTCTTAATTTCCCTTCATTTTCCAGCTCAGCAAAAACTGAAAGTACAGCAGGGTCTTCATCTAGCTTGCATACTGGCTGGAGATCTGTTCTGATTTCATTGGTATCTTGCTCAGGGGAGTGCAGGTAATCCATACCATCCTCCACCTCTGCTTGCCCAGCCTGTGGTCCTAGTGAGATCATCCTTTCTGCTATTCTCTTACATCAATGGTTGCTGCTATTTTTAGTGTGATGCACACCAAAAAGCAGAACATAAGAGATCCCATTGCTAAAATTAGCTGGAAAATTACAGGCTGTTTTAGTGGCTTGTGCATAGCCTTCATTTGCCTCTCTGGGATTTGCGTGGAGATCTTACAAGCCCCAGGAGCCACCAAAGTGAGATGGTACCTGCAGTCCTCATGTCCGAGTGCTTTTGGAAAGAATGGGACTGTTTTATATCGGCAAAGGCTGCAGGCAAAGTGTTAAGTTTCACCTACAGGAGGGAAATACTTAGAGTAAGGATTTACAATCAGTGAGACTTGAGAAATATGAATGTATGGATTATCTTTCTTTGTACTTAGTGCAACATCCCGTTTTATTACAGCAGCCCACGTTTGTCTTCAGGAGTATTATCTGTGATGCAGCGCACTAATGCACTGCCTTGCTCCGAACAGGGGAAAGCACTTTGGATGTAGTCCAGGTTTAACCCTGTCTTAGGGCTTACGTTTACTGCTAGCCAAAATAACAGCAAATTATACCTAAAGCACCATCCCAACTCTTCCTCTGAACTTGGCCAATTCTAGATGCAAGGTGCAGCTTTAAGCAAAGGGTAACGGTCATTCCCAGTTGTTTCATGACTCCTCTCCCTCACTCTGCCATTCATCTCTTTTCAGTTCCTTGAGTGAGACTGCTTTAACACCTGATCTAAGTGCGCTGTGCAAGGAGCTGCTTCTCACTGTCAAAGTTAAGGTTTGACATCTGACATCAAATTGATTCCTGCAGAGTCTTGTCATGCAGGAGGAATTGCAGATCCTGCCCATTGGAGATTTTAAAAATCAAAGCATCCCCCAACCATTTGTATTTCTTGTACACATCCCTACCTAAATGGGAACTTATAAGTATTTGCTTACCCTCTTTAAATTTGTTTAACCTTTTTGGTTAAAAAATTATCATCTAAAACCCCAATAATTGGGGGGGGGGGGCAGGTTTTTAAGAGGGCAAGGCAGTCTTACAAAAAACATTTCTCCTATGTCTTGGCAACTTTGATGCTGTTGTGATTTTACAGTGCTATCTCTTTACTCTTGCAGGAGTGTTCTCTTTAATAGTGTGTGGAAAACCCTGAACAAAACCTGGTGCTTAATTCAGAGTAAACAGTGGCAGTGACTGAATAGAAACCCTATGTCAGATATACAACCGCCCTGGGAAAGTCAAAATGCGTTGCTTTCTCATCTCCTCCAGTTGTTGCCTTCTTAAGTGTATTATTCATAAAATTAGCGATTTAAAAATGCATAGAAACATTTTTTTTTATATTCATTGCATCACTCAGAAAAAAAAAATGGTTAAAAATCGATTTGCTGGCCTCTTGGGGAAATGCTGTAATGTTTTTGGCTGTCTCCTACTTTCTGCTGCCAGCTAAAAGTACCATCTGGCTTGTTTAGGGCCTTTTTCCATATCAGGTGCTTCCAAAATTCTCCCCAACCAGAGGATTGTTTCATTGGGTTGCTTTGCCTGCTGAGGCATGTGTCCTGGGCTGGGAATCCTACTGCTTCTGTTCCCTGCCATCTTGCTGACGGTGGTGTGTGTATGTTTGGGCACAGATCTTGCTGCCTCTCTCCCGAGGACATTTGCATCATTGTCAGCTGCACATATTAAATTGATATGCAGGGCTCAGAAACACGTATCCCGTCTTTTGTCCCTTTGTTTGTGCAATTGTTGTGGTTTTAATTCTTCTTTGACACCTGGAATATCACAAAGCTGCTGATAATCTGTTGGCTACTAAGGGAAATGACATTGATAGAAGGATAATGTGTGTCAGACTTATATCTAGATAATTGCCGGCACACCCCGAACCCTCACAGCTCAGGGAATGAATATCCTAAATCCATTATTAATTTGGAGAGTCATATGTGGCAGTTGGCTGCGGTGTCATCCTCTCGCTGCAAGAGTCACTTGCAAGGGATTTTAAAAGCCAGTTTTGCTGAATTCTGCATTGCTGTGTCGAGTGATGCCTTGTAGGAGTCCAGTTGGGTACGTTCTTGCTGCCATTTCGTGGCAGTGTGAAGAGCTGTAACAAAATGGGGTTGGTGTCCTAACTCCTCACTGAAGGAAACTTCCCATGTGTCTTCTCCTGCACGGGCATCAAGGACCAAGGAGATAAGAAGTGATGCACTATATGTGGTACCAATTGAAGGTGACACTTCCTCCTCAGGATCCTTTGTTTTCCAAATTTGCTGTTTTACTTAGAAATAGAAATCTACCCCTCAAAGGATTTATGAGTGGATTTGGAGTATTGTAGTTGCTAAGTATAGATTTTTGATGTGATCATTTGGAAAGATGGAGTGTGTTTTGAAATAGATCCTGCTGTAAGCTGTCTTGTCCTATTTCCAAAATGATCTGTGCCATACACCGCTGACTTTTCCTGTCCATCCATTAAAAGTGAATTATGAAGAGTGCTGAGACTCTAAAACAGATAGTAGTTTAACCTTGTTAGTAAATACCAGGTAGCTGGTATATACTGCTAGAATGTTACATCACAGCCTTTCTCTTCTATATAGGCTTATGAAATTATCTTGTTACTATATAAACTGCCTTCTCTGTGTACATTCTTCCAGAGGTTTATTGTTCTTTGTATGTTGGCACAGTAGCATGACTCTGAAGAGGCAGCTCATGATGTGGTGAATTTTAAAGGCTTGGGAGATGGCCATATCTGGTTTTCAGCAAAGGAATGAAAACTCTCCTTATATTTTTTGTTGCTGTTTCCTGAGGTATCAAAAGTTTCAAAAGGTGTGCTGAAGTGCAGAGGAAATAATAGCCAAAGACTGGATGGGAAGTAGGGCCTCCGAGTGCTGAATTTGTTTCTTTGCTTGTTACCCCCAAAATCTGAATATTTGAAGTACAAGTTAATACTTCCATCAGATAAACCTGCTTTGTGAAGCAGCGAGCTGCTTGTGCTCTCTCACACATTATTCATTTAGTTTTGTGTGAGTGCAATAAAAATTTTACAAGCTGTAATCTTGTTCTTTTAATAGAGAGAAAACTATGCAGAATATGTTGCTTAGAGTATTAGATAAGCTACAGTGTGTTAATCAAATATTTTCGTGATATGAGGGCAGTTGAGAAAACAGTACAATTTTTGCTAATGGCACTGGTAAGTAAACGGATCTATCATTACATTGTCATGAAAAGTGACAATGAGCAGAAACACCCTGCCAATCCCTAGAAGATAAGTATTTAATGTAATTAGACAGACACTGTCTCCTTTGTTGAACGTAGCATTAATCACCCAGAGAAGTCCAACTTTATATGAAATGGCTTTTTTTTCTGATATGTCTTTGTATTAGCAACCTTCTTATGTGGTTTTGTCTTGATGATATATTTGAAGAAGTGACTGCTCTAGCTCTACAGTTTTCCTCATGACATATCTTGCTGTTCTGTGTTCCATAATCTTATTTTTTATTACTATTTAGCAATGTTACATTATATAGCTGTGACTTGTTTCTGAATCTAGAAACCTACAGCCATTTGGAACTGAACCTCTTGGGAAGAGTTAATAATGCATTCAACTTCTGAGACGTTAAAGCAACACAAGTAGCTGCCATGATGTTCTCCAGTTCTTCCTATGTGGTGTTAGCACAGGTTCATTGGAACAGCATAAGCAAAATGTTTCTTGCCTCAAATGCTAGTTCATAAAATCACACACAAAAAATAGAAAGAACTTGTATGAAAATCTCATTGTTAAACTGATGAAAAATGTTGCCCCCTTCCAGAACTCATTGGCACTACAGACTCCTCTTTTTTTTTCCCCTCTCCTCTGTTGCTTGTAATTTGTACTGTGAAATGCTGTCTGGTTATGAACTGGTATCAATTTAAATCAGAGCACAGCTGTGTCTTCCCACCTTCTCAGTGGTGCAGAGGGCTTTGAAGGGAAAGAATAGGGTTTAGTCAACGATGACAGCAGACTTCACCGGCTAACAGGTGGAGGTCAAGTCGGTTTATTTGTTGGGATGAACAGAGTGCAGAGATGAAAAATCTTTGCCATAATAAGGTTTAGGAGGAAAATGCTGACTAGTCTAAGCTTTGATTCCAGCTGACAGATCCTTTTCTAGTGTTCATTACTTGATTTCACAGTTCAGGCAATTTTAAGAGGCTTAAAATGATATTTCTGCTCTCCTCTCTAAAACTTTGAGATCACTTTCTAATTTTTTTTTGCTTGAAGTAAAGTTTACAGGGACTCCCTAAAGCCACTCCTGCCTTTAAAAGTCAATATGCCATCAAAAACGTAAGGATAAGCTTTTATTTTAGACCCTTACTTTCACCGATTCTTTCTGTAAATGAAGTAAAAAAAAACCTCACAGGGGGACACCAATTTGGTTTGAAAATTAAGACTTTAGAAAAACAAAACTCCCCTGAAAAGTGGATGGTAAAAGAAAAGCACGATGCTGAAGAAGTCACTGTTCCAGTCTGGGCAAACGGGGTTTTATGTGCCTGGTAGTGTTAATGAAGCTACGCCAGCCCAGTGTGCTCAGTTTCAATCACCAAGTGCCGGTGAGCCATGCTCCATCCTGAAAGGGAGTCACAGCAAGACCCCAGCTAATCAGAGCAGAACGTCCTGACATTGTGTGCCGGTGCTGGGACTGCCATGACCTGTCGGCTTCGTTGCAGATCAAATGCAGCATCACAAAGGGATTTCAGAGCTGTGAGTGTGTGAGTCCCTCCTAGGTTAGAATCCTGCCCTTCCCCTGTGCCAGCTGCTGGGAGGGGAAGGGAGCCATTTCTCCTTTCCCACCCTTTTTCTTCCACCACCACCACCTGCTTCCTACCTGCTGGAGTGGGCAGAATAGGATTATCTTTAGCCATTTGCTAAAATCTTCCCCCTCAGACTTTCTATTACTTCTGCATTCATTCTTTGCAGGAAGAGGAAACTCACTGGTCAAACCCTTGGACACCAGAATAGTTGCATGCAGTTTCCCAGGGAGCCAGATAGCTCTAAAGCTTCCCAGTGAGTGACAGTTTCTCTCTTCTATTCTTCTGAAACATGTGTTTTACACATATACTGAAAAATGTGAATATCAATTTACAGCCAGATTCTTGCTTTTTTAAAAACAACAAAAAAAAATGTATCAAATCTCCAAAAAGTATTTACCCTTAGAGCACCTCAGCACACATAGCACTTTTTTAACGTAGGAAAAAGTGTTGGATGCTCTTATACACATAACATCATTGGGCTTGAAAGCTGTTAGCTCATTCTGAGTTAGTGGCAAGAACAGTGGACTTGCCAGCACCAAACTGTGAAACCTTTTCTGTGTGACTGGTAGAGATCTCATGGGGGTAGATTCCAAAAAAGGGGAGGAGGGGGGAGTGAATCTGTGCATTTGGATTCGAGTACCTTCAGTACCATGCTATCGACTTTGTCCTAGAAGCCCTTGAATCACAAATCATTGGAGGCTGGGAGAGTATTTTGGAGAATTACCACTGTATGCTTTCCCTGGTCTTTTTACTCTTTTCTAGGCATCCATTAGTTGCCACTGTCAGAGAGAGGATACTGGACTAGGTGGATCCCTGCAATCTGATTTGGCATGGCTATTTTTCTGTGTTCCTAAGCTCATGAGATCAAGTTATGTAGGATTATTTCATAATGCCAGAGCAGCTGTTTCTGAGGTTCGACAAAGCTATCTAGCAAAGTGTCTAATAAAAGAAAAAACCTGTCCCATACTGTAGCTTTCTTGGTCCAGTGAAGCAGCATCCTCATGCATACAAATCTTCTAAAGTTGCTTCTGATAGCTCCCTCTGTCCCTTCGTTTTCATAAGCTAAACTGCCATTTTCCTTTCTACAGCTTAATTGAACCTAAATGCACCCGTTTGCTGCAATGTGGTGTTTTGGTAATTCTACTATTCGCTCGTAAGTTTTCCCTTAAGCAAACTGAAAGCTTCCCCCTTATCACTTCACTGGGCCAAGATTTCACACAGTATCCTGCTTGCTACAAAATATGATAGTGTTCTCTCTCACCTTGTTTCTTTTTTCTTCTTTTACTTTCTTTTTATAAAATCAGGATATCTAAGAAACCCCGAACACCGCGGAGCACTACATGGTGGGTGTGCTTATTCAAACAATGCCAATGCTCTTGTTCTCGGTGCATAGACATTTTGTGTTGGTTGGGGGGATGTACCAGGTGTCCCTCTCGTGTGGGTTCTGTGGTTTCTAGTGAAGAGAGGACTCACGCTGTGCACTTTGCCAGAGTGACAGCACTGGAGGGAGCGCTGACATGTTACCTCTGCCCTTCCCGTGCCTGTGTTTGTGGAACTTGCAGGGAATTTTTCCTCTCTGCCTCTGTCAGATGTGTTTCAAATTGCTCAGTACATGAGAGAGGTGTTGGGCAGATCACACGAGCAGACCTGCAGGCAGCATGGTCATACACAGCCCCTCTGGAAATGATGCCAAAGTTAAACTGCTGTGCTCTGCCTTCTCTGCAATGGGAGGGTTATATATTTTTTCCAGGGAGATACTTTGTTCCTCCCAGAATCCTGAAACCATTGGGAATGCAGAAAAATGAGGCTCATTTCTCCTATTTGATATCAGCTGCCTGAGAGCCGATCTGTTGGGAAGCAGTTTGTGTCCCTGCTGCCCGGTGGCAGGTCGGCAGCACCATTCCAGCGGGAGCTCACCAGCCTACAACTGGCAATGGACACTTGCCAGTGAAAGAGCACAGCAGCCGTAGGTTGGCTACAAATGATTTCTTGTGTTATGGAGAAATGAGATGACTGTTGAGCCCTGTGACTGTCAAAGCTAGGCAGTCATATGGTAAAACGACTCAGAACCACTGGATAGCAATACATAACAGTTCCATGAGTACACTCTTGACCTGTCAAATTCTAAATCCATTTCAGCTTGGTACGATGCACATGAATTCAGTTTGCAACTCTTGCTTTCTTCAGAATAATGTATAAACTCTTCAAATTGTGCAGAAATCAGGTGACTTTACTGTACATGGTAAATTACCTGAGCTATTTTCAATCCTGACCACAGCTCTTTTCTTAATTAAAGCATACGTTCAATGGCAGTGTACACCATCTAAGTCTTCAAAACCAATATTAGCACCAAACTTAGCCTTGACATCATAAAAGTCATTTAAAAACGTTAGCATGCAGTAAGTGAGGTCACAGGTTGAAAAAATCTACATATTTCCCCATCTCCATCTCATGCCTTTGGCATTTAGCAGCCATCATTGTTATACATAGCCTGGATAGCCAATGTTGATGTTCTATATAGCCTGGATAGCCAATGATGTTTTGATGACATGCAAATAATGAGCAAATGATTTTTGAGAAAATAAAGAATAATATAAAAAAAAAACACAGGGAATTTGACTCCATCCTCTTCAGTTACTAAAATTCCCTTTAGTATCACTTGCAATTTAGCATCCATATGCATCTCAGGAAGATATAGTTGAAACATAAATCTATTCTGGGTCTTTTACTTGCAAAAATATTATACCTCAGCTATAATCATATGCAAAGACTTTTTAGAGGGCTTTGTAAATGCCATCCAAATTTATGATGGCATTTTTTTGCCTTGCAGCTATAGATGTTCCATCCCCAAAGCACCCACATAAAGGTATATTCTCTTATGGATGGCTGCAGTTTGTCCCTGCTGCTATATCTAATCTGCCAAGTATGCTGAAAAACTCTCAAATACCATTTGAAATGAAACAAGTGCAGTCATGAATTTTAGACGAGACGTCTAAAGACGTCATTGGGAAAAAAAGAAGTTCTTATTACAATATATTTATAAGTGTAAAATGATACTGAAACTAACATTAAACCAAAGGGAAAACTGAACTGTTATCTTGCTATTTATTACACTTCTGATTAAAGTTTTTAAATGCAAACCCCTTTAAACTGTACTTTGAAGAAATAGGTAATGTGTTGAGTACTAGTTCATTATTGAGAGAACCACCAGGGATGCTTTGAGATCTAAAGAGATCTAAACCAATCAGGTGATGCTGTAAACACAGACACAAACAGATAAAGTGATACACTCTATGGGAACATTGTACCAAATGATTTAAGGCAGATTTTAATGGGGTAGGATTTAAAAGAATGGTGAATACTGTACCACTTGGTTTGAGAAATCTGTAGGCAAGATTTTCCATCAGGATAAACTGATACTCCTCCTTCGTAAATGGTGCAGTGCTTGTTTGCAAAGGAGAAATATCAGCCTTCTTTTACCTAAGTGACATCAGAATTTTGATTCTAACTTGAATTATCATTTTTGGCTAAAAATTACTGAGGAGTCCAAAAGCATTTAAAACCTGAAGCCGTTGAATCCATTTAATGCGCCTTTGGCACCTCTCTCTCTCTCAGCCCTTTTTGAACATTCTGGTCCTCATTTTAATCAATCTCTTTTTATTAAGTTCTTTGGCTCATTTACTTGTATGTGCATTTGCTTTATTTTATTTGGAACATTTCTTTTGTAGTGTCTTGAAAAAGAGTTGTGACATTTCTTTTGGAGAGCTTCTTAAGTATCTGGCAGTCACCTATGATACAATGTTGATGGGTACGGATAGATTAGCTCTGTTTTCCTGATGATCTGTCAGATGTCGAGTTCTGAGGAAACTGGTTTTGTGTGTTGGTGATGCATATGCAGTAGTTTGATAAGTGGATAGAGGGGGAGCTTTGGTTTTTCCTCTGTCAAATCACTGTTTATCCACAGCTGGATTTAGTCTTGTGAAGCGAGGTCCTTGCTGGCAGGTAGTTAATCAGTGATCACGGGAATTCAGAAGGCAACCAGGGGAGCGAGTATCCATTCAGAACACAGAGACTAAAGAGCACTTCATTAGGATGAGTGAAATTCCATCTGCGTTGTATTTTGTGTATACTGGAGCAACTAATACAGTAAACTGATGGATGGCAGTTAGCCTGATCATATCTCAGCTGATGACAAAGTTTGCTGAGCACTAGATAGAACAGACTTACCATGATTGACAGTAGTTTAGCCATCAAAATTCCAAGAAGCTTGAAATTAAGAGTTCCCCAGGAAAAGCAAAAAGAGCAGCTGATCAGCATTTCTGTTGATAGTGATTTCAGTGAAATTGCTGGAATAATTTGCACAGAAGGATGAAAAATCCTTGAAAAATTCTTCCCATGTATCAGGTTTTTTTTTCCTTCAACAGCCTACTTGTTTTTCTGCATCATCTGTTTGTTCTGCATGTTGTCGAGTTCATGGTCCACCTGGTAATACCTGAGCTTCTGTGATTCCCTTTCACAGTATCCCTTGAGAAAGAAGATCCAGACCATATTTCATTCATAGCTTTCATTATGAAATTTCCATCAGGAATCTAGTGGCAGAGAGCTACTGGGAATATTGGTGTAATTATCCAGAAGTTGTCTCTGGAGGTGAACGCTAGCTGGTCTACCTAATGTGGCTAACTTGAGATGGAGTTATTGTTTAAGATGTGTGCAGTCAGAATAATGTTAGTGATTAATCAAGTGAGATTGGATGGATATACACATATAGATACAGATAGAGCTATAGATTTGGAAAGAAGGGGAATTGTTCTCCTCTTACACTGCTGTGACTCCATTCACTCCATCAAAGTCAATCCTGATTTCAGTACCTCCATTAGTAAGGTGCATAGGTGTATGGAAAATAGGTTCATGGACGTTTATTTGTTCCGAGAATGCATTCAATCTTCACACATCATTTTCTGGTCCATTTAAATATAAATCAGCCTCATACATGAAAATTTGAAGATCTTTAGCTGTACTCAAGGAAGACTCTTATGTGGTGCGTTTCTAGTACTGGCAAACATAAGGAGGTAGAGGAATTAAACCCATCACAGTGCTCCAGTGCCCCTTAGAAGATGAGGAACATGAAGTATTCCTGTGCATTCACTGATTAAAGTTGGGCTGGAGGTTTGCGAAGTGCAGAGTTTTGGACAGTCTTACTGCGGGACTTCAACATCCGTGCAATGGCTCCAGTAACCAGAGTCTCTCCAGGACAAAGATCCCATTTACGCTTGCATTATGCATTGAGCAGGAGGGTGTGATGCATGATGTGGAATGAACCAAATAACTTGTGTGTTTAGGGAAATGCCAAATTACTGAAAATTCAGAAAGCTCTAATGTTGAAAAGGCACACAAGATTCCTTGATAGAAATATAATAATGCTGCTAACAGTTTCAAGATTATTGTTGTCTGAATTTTCTGCTTATTGTGTACTGCAATTAAAATTCTTTTCAACTGAAAAACCAATGTCAAATTAATATTTCCTTTTGGAAAAAAATACCAAAGTACACATCTTGTTCCATTTAGCACCATCATGGTCTTTGATCTGGTTCCCTCAGTCCAATGGTAAAAAAAAAAAAACAGATCCATGTTAATGGGAACAGGCTAAGACCATATATGTTTGGCATACATATACTTATAGAATCACATGAACACAAGTACAGTAAGTTAAAGTAACACACCCACTCAGACTTCCATCTGTGTTTTACGCCACCAATCCCTTTATTTTCTTTTTTATTTAGCAATTAACTTTTCCATTTATTCTGTAGTTAAAAGCTGCCATAAGATGAAAATAGACTAAGTCTGATTTTCTTCTCTTGCACTCTAAATAACATTCAGAGGAGACTCAGACCTGAATTAGGAAATTTGTGTTGCCTGGGAGTGCCAGGTGTGACTGTGATTTGGACCACAGTCCTGTACACAGAATAGTAAGAAACACTTTTAAACCCCACCTGGGTTACCCAGCCGTTGTGTTCTGGCTGTTCTTGTTTATTCCTTGCTCGGAGCAGATGGATAGAAAGAGGCAGGGAACGGGGAGGATCCTTGGCTGCATTCCCTATTCACCGGCCAGCGCAGCTGAGGCGGGTTGGGGGATATTGTAATTTGTTGCTGCCCTGCACCAGAGAGGAGATAGAGGAGAGTCAGGACTCAGAGGTGTCCTTATGAGCTGGCACTACCCCATCCTTGGGGCCACGTGAAGTGCTGAAATCTGGTCTTCGGTGCAGTGGTCCCCAGTATTCATCAGCTCATGGGAACAATGCAGAGGAAAGCCATGCAAGGCAGCAGCATCCTCCCTGGGCTCTGCCCGGGGTAGCTTCAGCTTAACTTTTTAATTTCCTGCATCCCTGAGCAACACAGGAGGAGAAGCTGCGGACTGGGGACCACTAAACGTGTTAAAACTCATTAGGTATGAAACAGAAGACCTTTAAAACTAGCCAAGAGTCTCCAACATGGGTGCCAAAAATTAAACACCTAATGCCATATTTAGTCATTTATCTTAGTTCCTGCCTCACAGTTGTTAACACACACCAGGGCGTCTCCTAGGTGGCCTGATTTTCATAGGCACGGAGCACCTACAATGCTAACTCAAGTGCTGAGGCTGCTTACCCGAGAGCGGGACTTCTTGTAGCAGCTCGGAATTTTTCTGGGTGATTAAACCAGAGTTCCCTTTGCTCTCAGTCTCAACTCCTGAAAGCAGCTTCGATGGAATGACCAGCATTGTAACATATGGCTTAGCAAAGGGGGAAAAGAAGAAAATGAGTATTAGAAATGGATGGACTAAAGAATACGCAGGATATATCAGGCACATTAACCAAACATATGGTGCTAAATGAGATATTTTTTTTAAATTGCAAAAAAATTGACATTCCTGGCAGTCTCAAGGATAATGTGACATGGCTGTGATAAATTTAGAAGAATGGGACATATTTTGGCTTGTTCTTGGAAACCTTTTTCTTGCATGCCGACTGTATTTCTTCTTTTATTAACCCATTCAAAGAATGTTTGAATTTTGCTGCTAGAGCACCATGCTGGCGCAACATAAAATGTGAATGATGCTAATTGCTTTGCACTGCCTAACTTTCTGTCATACCCTCCCCTCTTAAAGGACAAAACATGCTTTGGAAATGAGCTGGCAAGCTCGTCTTATTCTTTCTCTTTGGTCAATATTAAGTGATGTAATTAAGCTCCTGTTTGCATATTCTTCTGAACTAGGAAGCAGCCATTTTTGTCTCGAGATCTGATGGATATGATCACTCAAACTAAAATGTGTCATTACAAACCTCAAACAAAATCAAAACATGGTAGAGTTGGACTGCTCCAAACCAATACATTGCAGAATACCCTGAAATAAAAACAAAGTAGTGATGATAATAATGGCAATCAGAGCCATGATAACAAACAAATATAGCGAAAGTAGGAACCAATTATCAGTGCTTCAGTTTGTCTTCCTGCCTCATCCTTATAAAATCCATCCCCATATGACCATGGCACTGATAAGCATTGCCACAGTGCAAGGTCATCCCTCAGCTTTGTTGTAGCTCCTAATGTTCCAGTGTTTGGACACAATCACATGAACAGATTTAAACCATATTCCACTGTTCTCTCTGCCCCTTCCTCCTTCTGCGGTTTAGATGAGTCAAGCAGTTTTTTCAGCATGAGGGTAAAAGAATAGCTTCTTCACTGTCTCAGAAGCTTTCTTATCTTTCCCATATCCCTGAAGAGCATATGGGGAAGGCAGGAAGTTCTTGAGCCTTCTGAACCATACAGTGCATAGACTTGGAGATCTCACTCCTTCCATGACCTCCACTGCTGCCTGGGGTACTGGTACTCATGTCCCATCCTGGATTGCTGCTGTACAGCCATCAGCTCCATGCAGGGCCTTGTGCACCCCCATAAATGCTGCCCAACCTTGCAGTTGGAGCAGCTCACTAGCAGGCATATTTTACTGTGATAACCCCTGTGCATCAAGAGTCCTCATTCTGTCCATGATACTTTGCACTTACAGGGCTGAAGCCTGCTGTGTTAAAACCATCCTAGGGGACAAACCTATACCCTTCCACAACCCAACACAAAGGAGATGTACCTGTGGCCTCGCTGCCAGCAGCAGAGTTCCTCTACCCCTCCTTAAGCCTGAATATTGCCACTCATCCTTGACTTTATGTTTAGGGATGAAGTTGATGCTTAGTTGGTGTTTCCATCCCCAGTCCCTCCATCATAAGGAAATGTGGATCAACAGCACTGTTACTTCGTTTGAGCATCCTTCTCTTGAATATGGACACTCAAAACACGGAGCAACAACTAAGTTACATGCCAACATGACCAAAAAATCAGCTGGTGTTATTGGAATATTTCGTTTAAACACCTTAGTTCAGTCTCCTTTTCTCTTACCCCCCAAATGAACCAACTCTGCTTTTGTCCCTCCCCCAGAGTCCTTAAGACCAATATGAAAAATACCCACCAGAGTATTTTTCTTACACAGTAATCTCTCAGTTCTAAACTTTTATGTTTAAAAGATTAAGCACGTAACCTTTCTTGCTATGAGGGAAAAGCCACCACAACCAACCCTTCTAGCAAACAGTTTCAAAACAGAAAGCTGCAAATACAACACTGGATCTCAAGCCATTCCCTTCCTTTATTTAACTTTCTGGAATATAAACTGCAAAACCTCACTGAAACCATTAAGACCCCAGCAGTGCAGTGTATAAAGTAAAAGAAGGCTCCCGCATATTGCAATCAACATCCCAGGGACTATAAAACTAGGGTTATTAAATATAAAGTTAATAATATTGCCCAGAGATAATATTGTCCAGGCCTCTCTCTTTACTTTTTAACAATTAAATTCTATAAAGCACAGAGTTGGAAATAAGGTGGAATGACTTCACTAGTGGAAGTTCAACTTCCACATTAGCTGATACCTCGCTTTTGCGCCTGAAATCTCAACTATTCTGCACCTCTGTTTTGCTATATCCCTACAGATATGCAAAATGTCTGATGCACTGTATATACTGGAAATACTGTGTTTTCAGAGCGTGTGCAGATGATCAGAATGCCCATATGCTTCTAGAACTATAAAGATATAAAAAATAATAGAGATACACGTACTCATTCTTCATCTATATGCCGTATTATCCCAAGCATAAACCATATGCAGGAAAGGCTTGGATTTTAAAAGCCTCTTGCAATACATTCATTTCACTAATTTCTTTGGTGCCGTGGGCTTGATACAATATCAACAGGAGTTATTCTTACAGAGTATACCAAATGGGTCCTATCAGTGTTACACCAGTCCTGCCTGTCCACGGGGGAGGTTTCACCCGATGGCAGCTTAACTCTGATTTTCATTGGAAGCCTTTGATATAGTTCAAGGGCACAATAACAACTCTGAAATACTTCCAGTGTGGCTTCTAATATCAAGACACAAATACCATTCACCCTTTAAAAAAATCTGAAAGCAAAAGGGAGCCACATAAATATATTACTTTCAAATACCTTTGAAGTCAAGAGAGTAAGGAGAGGCAGAGCTTGAACTCAGAAAACTTCATTCTCTAGTTGTGCCTTGAGTCGTGCAGCACATTTAAAAGATCCATTTGCAATAATCTACTAAACCAGTGAGTGAAAGACAGAACTCATAAAAAGCCTGTAAAAATCCAAATGCTCCAGCTATTACAGATTGCTAAAAATAAAGCAGAGTAGGTTTCAGTAGCAATAATAAGCTGCATCTTATCCATATTTCAGATTCAAAAGAAAAATATGGCTGCCTTTTAGTACTCATTGCTCAGAGCAAACCATGGCCTCTTCTGCCTCAAAGAAAAAGACCACAAATAAAAGTGAGCTTTCAGCTTGCTGGTATATTCCGTTTCATTTGTCCTTTAAGTTTATCTAGCTGCTTCTGCACCCACTTTCACAATGCATAGGCTGTCGTTCCATGACCTAGCATTATTAAATTGCACTTATCAATCATTCTTGCCAGGAATGCCATCGCCAACTACATTAAAGAAGTCAGAGAAGTCTGGTTTCAGCAGTCCCTCGCCTTCGCAGACCTCCTCCCTTGGAACGGCTTTCACACAGCACCATCGACCTGTCATTACAGGACCCAGAGGTGAGGCTTAACCCAAGAGCCCCCAGGCAGCTTAAACATTAGCCGGGACACCCAGTGTCCATCCCAGCGCCTTCCCATGGAAAGTCATCACCACGTGTGACCCATTCAGTGAGGGGCTGTGCTTCAGAAGCTCGATAACCAGGAGGTTTTAGTTGTCAAGACCTGTATTTGGCTTTGCTAGGCTGGGCTATTTGGTAAAACTCCTGATGACCATTCGCAAGTGCCTAAGGTGGTTTATGGGAGTTCGGGGTTTTATTTGAAGAGGGTGGGGAAAGGGGCAGTGTGTTACAGAGAGTGTCTTCTGCTTGTGTCCATTCATAACATAGATTGAGTCTAACTGCTCGAGATAGGGACCCATCACTCATTCTGAACCATGCCTGTCTTCCAGCACTGTGGCTTTGTTTTGGCCAGTCCTTTAGTGCTCGTGTTGTGGGTATCAGTGTGCTAAAGAGCTGCCTTGTTAGGAGACTCCTTCGAAGTTGGTTCTTGCAATGCTTTGGCTGGTTTCCTTCACAGTACTCTTCTGACTGACTTCCCAAGTTAAAGAGATGTCCTCTGGGTCTAGATGTGCTTATACATTTCTGTTTGAAAGACGCATTTAGCCTAGGAAACTGGATGCAATACATTTGAAAAGGAACTCACTTGGGCATAGTAATATACACAAATTAATGAATCTTCTTACAAACCACTTTGGAAGATGTAAAAATAGGAATGAATGGTTGTGACATTTCTTTCTGCTGTGAAATTTTGTCTCATTTGGAGAAGATTATTAAGGAATTGGTTGAATGGTGAAGCATAAGAAGACATGTTAGCAATCCGTACTAGAAATAATCTTGAAATGGCTGTTTGGCATTAGTGTGGTTTTACTAAGGACAGTGTAAACCACGAGGAGTCTCTTTGTCTGCACAGTCAGGTGATGCAGTGTGAAGCAGAGGACTTAGTGCACTAAGTTGAAGAGAGGTCAGGATTGCACTTCATGGGTTTTTGCGCTTTGTTAAATCTGCTTGTTGTAGTTTGATTTGTTGTGGTCAGTCCCTTAAGAATTATTTATTACCCTTAGGCACACACCTAGAACCTCAGAAGATATTTAGGCATCTAAGTCCTACACAAGATTTCCCTTGAAATCTGGCCCTGAGCTATCTGGCAGACATATCCTCTTTTAAAAGCCTTACTAATTGGTGATATAAGTATGAATAATATGAATGTTCCATTAACATTATATTCAGTGCACATCAGTTGACTCTGAATTCCTGTCTTTTAGAAGTTTAACCTTTTACATTTGGGTTGTTGATTAATTACTTATTAGGCGTTTCTTTATTTAGCTATGCTTTACCTCACACTTATTTTTCAAGATCTTTGAATGCTTTTGTCTGCCCCTGTTTAGACCCTCTGTATTTTGCCTTTTTGTTTGGTTGAGAGAGGAAATGTGTCCCTGGTGAGACCTTGTTTAAATCTCATCTACAGTCTGCATTCACACAGACTTTTTTGTGTGCACCAGGGGATGTCCATCAGCTAGGTCAGAAGAGCATTCAAAGACAGCCAGGATTTGAAAGAGCAAATACAATGATTGCACTTCCCAAATTTTGTTTGTTTGGAAGGAGATGTCTTTGCTAACTCCATAAAGAAGTAACACAGTTTCTAGTCATTGTGGTTCCTAACAGGTTAACCGTGACTGTTCTTCTGCACCATCATTTTAGAAGCGTCTTCTATTTTATTCTAGTTCACAAACAAAGTCTTTCAGAATTTGAGGAAAATCCCCTCTGAATCCATCCATGGATTGTTTAAGTGTCATCATCCTGGAAAAAATCTTATTCCAGATTTCTTTCTTCGTTCTTCTGGGACATTTCTTTTCAGTATTCTTCCCCCTGAGCACACTGTCTGTGTTTATTTCCCTTCTACAGCAACCATTCTGTTCGTAAAGGGTCATATACTGAGATGGATTATTTTCTGCAAATCCAGCTTTGTTCTTTATCCCATTGCCTCCAGTGTACTTTAGGACAGTGAGCAGAAGAGAGAAGCTTTTCAGGTATCAGAAGTGGCAGCATAAAGATTATAATGCAATTGTATGAGAGGATATAATCTTTGAGCAATTCATATCCACCAGTAGTTACTGGAAGTTGTTATCTTTTTGCTGAAATGAGAGGTATAATATAGTACACACATTGCATTCTCTTTGGATGCATATGCAGTATGTAAATGGCCAGTGGCAGGTCATTCCAAGTGGCATCCAGAAAAGCAAGAGCAGGATTTATTCTTCAGTTGGCAGAGATTTCAGAGAAAGGGAAGTCATGAGTAAGTGGGTCACCATCAGAGTAAGCTCCTCAGCCAACTGAATGATTACAAGAAGGTTCAGTCTCCTTCCGATGTTCATATGTGCAAGTTTATCACTTGAATGTGTATATGAGATGCATTTGTAAAAGCATGATCAAAATAGACAGCAGAGAAGAAGCTGTAGACTATTCATGGCAGGTGTTGTCATTGACAACCAGTGATTTATAATTTCTCAGGAATATTCCCAAATCTTTCACTCACTTCCAAACATTCCTTAGAATACAGTGCATGTCTTATGCTGGGGTATCCCAGGATACCGAGTGCCCTTCAGAGTCAGTCATTTGAGAAACAAAACTTGCTTGGAGGAGAAGTAGATCCTTGAGAGGATTTCTTAACTATAAGGTTCTCCATTCAATGAACCAGTTGGAAAACCTGTGTTCTTGTGGAATTGTCTGCACTGTGTTGTGGAAGCCTGGGCACTAGTTTCCTGTCTGCACTGGTGCTGCTGCCAGTACTCAACCCAGCTGGGCAGTAGCCAGCCGAGAGGATCTGAGCTGGCTGACCAAAGGACCAGATGTGCAGTGAGTGCTGGCACATGGATGCCAATGCTTCAGTGACTCCTCAGTAGTTCCAACAGATGGTGGTAAGATCCAAGTTTCTTTGGTGATAAGCGAGCAAAGTGATTCATGGAGCCTCACTTGATGATGGCAGTTTTTTGGGCATGACTCTATGAATGCACCATATGTCTTCTCTGGACCAGCGTGGCTAGGATTCAGTGTCTGGCAGATGGTAAATTGATCACCTATAGGGTGACTTTAGCATCACTATCAGTTTTCAAATTTACTTCAAAGCATTGAAAATTCAAGCAGTTAGATCTCTATCTACTACACAGCGTACTTTTGTTACTTGCAAGTTAGAGTATTTGATGGTCAGTGTAGCTCACCACAGTGTTGCAAAGCCACCATGTACTTGCTGGTGTCTTACAAAGTTTCCAAGACATTAGCCCATTTGAGCTCTTTACCAGTGAGGGATTCAGATGCTATGGATGACACCAATATTTACGTAAGTGGCTTTAGGCTTCCATGTAGTGCTACTTACACTCTAGTGACTTTATATCTGGAGCTGGCTGAAATGTGTAATTTACCACGATCTTGTAAACCTAGGGTAGCCAGCAGTCTGTGCTGTAGAGCATTCAAGCATTTCCAGAGAATATGACACCATAGATCCTGCAAGCCAAAAAGGCAAGGAAGAAAAGGCAAGGAAAGAAACAAGAAATAACAATGAGATGGTATGTTAGGAAGATAAATGAAGGAGAAACACAATTGCAAGAAACAAGAAACACAGCACAAAGGGAAGAATCCAAAGAAGCGGGTGTGTGAGCAGAAAGAGAAAAAGTGATGAAAGTCAACTAATGGAGTGGTTCCCATTATATTAATTTCCTCCATAATAAGCATTGCCTTTTAGATTTTTATCAGGACGAGGCCTATCAGGGAAACTCTACAGGGTAGTATTGTTTGTTCAATGCAAAATGGCGCAAACTTTATGTCCTTCATCTGGGAAGACATTGTGCCCTTCTCTATCACAGTTCTCCATAGAGTCCCCAAGGTATCAGTCCCTGTAAGCTGTTGGGTCCACCAGCTTCTACCAAACCAAAGTGATCATTCTTGCTAACTCACTCCAGAGCTACACAGTGTAAAAGGACATTTTGAAATATCCTATGCACACAACTATCCATGACTGCTCCTCGATGCTGTCAGCTGGCAGACTAATGTAACCTTCTGTTTTCCTTTGAGTTCTGACAAAAACAAAGCAGTGCAACTTCATTCCCACATAGACACCTCAGATGAGCGGATGGTAATATAAGACAGCCAAAAGAGGAGAGAGCCACACCACAAGGATAAGATAGTTGGACAGAAACTGGAAGTGGCAGTAACGCTGACCAAATGATGAGTTTACAATGTCAGGAGAGCTGGCTGTGTAGGTGAAGATTTTAATTTTCTCCAATCCCTTTGAAATAACATGATGCTGAAGGAAAAACAGTTCCCTAACAGATGGCCTCAAGGTCAGGGTTTAGCAATTAGGAGATGCCCTACCCAAACTGCCATCTCCTCCCATATCCCAGGCAGGGGAGGGCAGAGAGGGAAGGCTTGCAAACGGTTAAAGCTTCAGCTAAACAAAAGTCAGGAACCGTGTAATTAAAACTCTACCTTTGTTGTATTGTACAGAGTTAGCCTGTGACATAGGAAATATTTAAAGGAGCAGGCTGTTCAGCTAATTTGTGTGTGAGTGAACTGCTTAGACAGTCCTACCCTAAATTAACTGTAAGACCACCCACTGAGATTGCCTCATAAAGGGCCATGATTGCTCAGCTTCGTTTTGTATAACCATTCAATAATTACTAGATAAATGCATAACTAAAAGCTCTATTACACTAATAATTTGTACTGAGATAGATGTGTGGGACACCATGCTGGGTTAATTTGTCATCCCTGCAGCAAACTTCTAAAGAGGGCTCTTTTGCAGAGGAGTTGTGTTAATATGTTGCTCCAGTGAGGACATGTTAGAGCAACAAGATGACTTGGTCGCTTAATCTCCTAAAGAGGCAAAATGCCTGGAGGGTAAGTGCCAGAAAGAAGAAAGGGGGGTGATTAACACAGTGGACCCAGATTTAAACTCATCCTGACAAAAGGAGCTGATCTAACTGAGCAAAAGAATGAGAAAAGGGGAGTGTTAAAATTACTAATAGGATTTCATGCATCCCTAAAAATAATATAAAAATAAAGTGCTGCAGGAACAAAGTATTTTACCCATCCTTTTACAGATTCTGTGTTCAGTTTCCTTGCTGCCTTTGATGTATACGTGAAGTTAAAGTATATGCTTTAAACAGTGCAGTGAACGATAATATTTTTATCATTGCTTTATGCTAAATTCTCCTAGCTTCAGACACACACAAAAAGCACATTATTGCTTTAAATATGGAACCCATGTTTAAGCATCAGAGCTCAGGATTTTCAACCTCCTCTATTGACAGAACCATAAATCATGTTAAAGTTAAGTGAATTACTGTAGCGTGGAACTATAGCTTTAACAATGTTTATGTAGTATCAGCTTACCATCTACAGAATGAAAGGGGGAAAAAACCACTGATATTAGAAATGGGAATGTGGAGTCCTATTAACTTAACAGCAATATATCACTCCAAAGTCACAGATTCCATTACCATGCCCTTTTTAGTATCAAAGCAGAATTATATCATCACGCACGTAAAGGTTGTGGGTTTTAAGAGAATTTACATTTCTATTGTAAACTTATCAACTGCATTTCATTATAAGAAAGACATGATATATTCTCCTAGCAGTAGTTTTTATCTTATATATGGGAATACATCATTTGTATTAAAAACAATAATACTATGCAAAAGTTGCCAGCATTTGAGGTGCAGTGGAAATCCTATGAATAGGTTAAATTAGGGGGGGTTTGACCTCTAGCTACAGTCCTGAAAGGGAGAAGTGCTTACTATAGGTATGGTTTTTATTTCTGTACCTATGTAACCAGTTCTATAGTATTCTGATCTCCCAAAGGCAGAAGAATTTTGACATGTTGTAAAACAATCTGCTCTAAATAGCTAACTTAACTGGCCCCCTGCCCATGCCAGAATCTGGAACCAGCACTCAGTTCAGCTCTACAGGTTTTCACAAACAGCCTGTAAGACTCCACAATCCAGAGTACACCAATAAACCCTGTGCCCAAACACAGCTTTGAGCATATTTTCCTTTTGCTAGGAACTCCGTGGGCCTTGGCAAAATGTCTTTCTGCCTCCCACTTGCTCCTGCAGAATCTCTTATGGGAAGAGTATTTCTTCTGATCAAAGGATCCAGGTGCCTTATACCACTCTGGTCTTCAGAGCAGCAAAGAGAGGCTGATAGCCAGCCCCAGCTTGAGATACCACAGGTCTGTTTTTTTAGTGGTGTTTGGCCGACCACCTGCACTTGACTTCTGGAGCTGAGAGGTGGATGCCCTGCCATTCAGTCCTTCTTTTTGATGGCCCTGGGCAGGAACAGATCCTCTGTCCATCATTTCTAGGGTATTTGTATAACTTGCATTGGTCAGCTGCTTATATTCTAATTTGAATGTTTCACCTCTGTTTGCCTATATAATGTCAAAGTAAGTGTCAGTGACACCTAAATCTTAAATACACTAAGAGAGTAAGGCCTATTTTTTATTCTCCCACCCCATGGTTTCCCAGCCTTGTCACTGCAAATGAGGAATGCAAGACAAGGATCAGTTTGAATTTAGCTCATCCACGGACCTAACAGATATGATACTAAACAGCCCTTGTGAACCATTATGAGGCTGAAGCAATACTGAAGTTTTCCAGTGATCTGAATTCCCTTCGTAGGGCTGATTCAAGGTCTGGTCAGTCCAACCCTCAGCAGCTCAGTGTTTAAGCAGAGGTGAATCCTTGCTAACCTGACTAAGAGATTGCTCTACATTTGTGACCCGAAAGTCTGTTCCTAATGGATAGTAAGAAAAACGGGGACTTTGAGAAACCTTTGAAAGAGTTACGGGGACACAGCTCCCGTTGAAATTCGAATGCAGTTAATGAATCCTCTCAGGACCTCTGCAAATCCCAGCCCAAGTTTCTTAATTATGTTTTTTTTTTTTTCTTGTTCGGGTAACTGCTTTCCTCACAGAAAAATCTGTGGGCTTAAAGCTATTGTTTTAGGCTTCCATTCTTTACCTCTTCTATTGTATTATACACAGAAGTGTAAGTTCCTTTCAACAAATCTGGACTTTTGCCAGATCTCCTTATTAAAAAGTCACTCTTCATATTTCCGATAAACACAGCTGTTTCATGGTGTTTGAAAGCATTTCACATCAGTCAGCATGGTGGCTTAGCCAATTAGTCCTCTAATATGGTCAGTTTTCAGTATAAGTACCTTTGGGGTACAAAGGGTGGGATACCTCTTGCATAATTTGAACTGGCACTTGCATCGCTTAAATGCAAGGAGAAAGCTTACAGCACACAGGGAGTTAAAGCAGCTCCGAAGCCTGAAGTAGAAATATGCAGCAGAACAAACTGTTCTATAACATTTCCAGGGAAATGACTTTTAAAAAAATACTTTCTTAATTGTAATGAAGCCAATTATAATGGCCTCAAAAAAACAAGCTGATAAATATGATCCTGTTTCATTGTGATGATATTGTTACTATTTCTAGGAAGATTGATCAATGTTTAATGAGCTATTAGTAAACTTAATTATCATTTTACAGAGGAGGTATCTGAATATTGTGAAGCCAATTCACTGTTGGACTGGTCTGATGGAGGTTGGAACTAGATGACCGTAAAGGTCCCTTCCAGCCCATAGCATTCTAGGAACCTGTGGCTCTATGACTAGTCCTTGTGCCTGTGAAGGAACAGTGGTTTTCATTCCCCAGACCACTACTTTGAACAGGCCAGGAGTGCAGGGTGATAGCAGGCTTTGCCTGTGCAGGAGAAGAGCAACACTAAATGACCCTTTCAAAGACTTCAAACAACTGTGTGAAGATAGAAATATCATCCAGTCATCTGGACTCAAAGGGGTTGGCAGGGCTTTTTGGAAGAGGAGATGGAAGGTGGATGGATCAATATGTCTTCCCCATATGTTGGGCCGTGCTGGTGGAGAAATCTGTCTGAGCACTGCAGGTGTGATCACAAAGTTCCTTTACCACATCAGGAAGCATTCCGGGATCCCATGTGTCTTTATTAGGACTGCTCCTTTGTTCAAGCAGAAGGGCCTCAGAAGGGCACTAAATATCTGAAGAAAACTATAACCTGTTTCAAATTAACTGATTCTTTATTATCTGATCATCCCGTTGAATAGAATTCACAATACTGGCTCGTCTTCATTTGCCTCAGACACATGAAGTGCTAACCTAATCAATGGCTGCAACCCATTTTATTGGTTACTTCGTTTGTTATTGGCTACTACAGATCAAGAGGGGGAAAGTCAAGACAGGCCAGCATAATGAGACATTTGAATTCAGCTTTGTGAAAAATCCTCTTACTTTTGTGCTGCACAGCACCACGAACTCATAAACCACTAAAGAATCCAGTGTAGCACTAACAGCTGTACTGAGTAATTACTTGGCCCAATTGCAGTAGTTTTAAAATACTGGTGTATCTGTTGCAGGCCACCATACATTATCATCTCATTTTCAATAAAAAGTCTGGGATGTTTCAGATGAGCTTCAATGGAATTAGAATCATGTGTGCTTTGAAATATTTATGCTTGCCTTGAGATGGAAGGATAATTCCTGCCTTCAACACCCCCCCTGCCCTCCAATAACAGATTTAATAATGCCAGATAGTCCAACTCCCCCATACCTAAAGCAGGTAGAAATGAAGTTCTGATGTGGAATCCACATATTTTCAGAGGTTGTAGGACTTATATTTTATGTCATTTAGTGAGGTCAATAATGAAATATAAATGTCACAGGCTGAAAGACGCCAAGAGAAATATGGTTTGGCAGCATGGAACTGCTTAGGGATACATAAATAATAAGTCAATAAGTAAATAAATAATAGACAAAGACCTATTTTATCTTCCATTTGAAGATCTCAAAGAATTTACAGTCACTGATTGAGACTTGTAACATCCCATCAGAAACACCTAAGTAGTAATAGCCCCTTCTCAGACGCAGGAAAATTTGCATCACTCTGGGCATGGTTTTCAGAAGCAATGACTTTATAATTTTCCTGAAGTGTTTCTGAATATCATGACTGAAGGACCTTGTCCATAGCCAGTTGTGCCCCTTATTTAGAGGGAAACAGGGAAAGACAGCAACTGCTCCACTGGCTCATGTCTTTTAATTGATGAAAAAGTGTTTGTGAGGATCCATATAAGTGGCAACATGGTTGTGTTGTGCACTCAGAGCTTGTCTGAAAGGCCATTTTTGCATACACCAGAGTTGGTGGCCACCACGCAGCTATCACAGCAGTGGTCTATATCTGGGCCAGCAGTTTTTAGACTTAAGCATTTTTACCTCTCTAGTATAAGGCAGGCAGAGTTGTAATCAGTTGAAGTTGTTGATCAGTTTAATAGTAGTAGATTCTTCTGCTTAGAAAACAGACCTTCCTACTTGAGAGATTTGGTGTTTCCCAGTCAGAGACTGCAAAAACAAACCTTTTGGAGATCCTTATTCCACTCATTATTTCTAATGCTAATCCAGCTACTCTGAGAAAATGAGCCCTGCATGTCAGTATATGGCACAGGCTGAGGACTGATGTCTGTTCAGTCTGGTTTCCTTCCCTCAGTCTTTCCCATGATCAGCAGAAAGCCCTCTGAGGCTGTGCTGAGGGGTTGGCCAAGACACTGAAGAGGAAGCACTTTCTTGGGGCACTTTCCCTTCCTGAATTATTGTTACTATTTTAGCATTCATTTTTCTTCCCTCTCTCTTTGGGAAGGTCACCAACAAGTGCTTCCCACTTTGTTTTCTACCCTGACATGCTGAGGAGGTCAAGGCAACAGAGAAAGACGCTGCTTACATGCTTATGAGTATCCCTAAATGCCATAACACGTCTTTCCTATAACAAATCAGATATTAAACGAAGAACCATACCTTGGAAAAGTTAAATATAGCATGGTCTCAGACCTAGCTTTAAATTTCCACATGGGTACCATTTTTTATTCCTTCTTGTTTGATTGAAATAGCATTTCTAGCTCCTTTTCACACAGCGGAAGAAAAGGAATGAATCTGTTCCCAGATGTGTGCAATGGACAGTGCAGTTGTGTAACAATTTCAAATCGTATTAACAGAGCTGGTGCTTAAATGCAACTTCTTCTATAAATGTTTAAAGAATCCCAAACTATTTTTTACTTAATTAGATGTTTGCCACATAAAGTTTCATTTCTCACTTTCATCTTCATCCATCATCTCTTCCATTTGGCATACAAGGAAAAAGGGAACTAGAAAAGGAGATACAAAGAAAGAGAGGGAGAGCATGTTTTATACCGAAAAAAGAAAGGACAGAAATGTTGTACGCTAATGAAGATTTTGTGGCAGTCATCAAAATGCTTACCACCAACAATAGGTGAACCAGTGTTTGTGGCAAGTCTTTTGACAAGCCATAAAGTGACTCTTGCTTCCTGGAGATGATGATGGTACATTCGTACCTGTAAAGTGGCTATGATGTAAGTGTCATTAAAGCGGTTGCACCTCAGGAGTTGGTGTAAGGGAGATGAGAGGCTGGCACGTTGGGTGGAATTCACCTAACTGAAGGTGTGTCTAGACTGGAGGTATCTACCTCACAGCTAGTACCTGTGGGCTCCCTTCACATCCACTGTTGAGCCAGTCAGCATGGTCAATGAAGTCTAGTCAAGGGCAGTGGTCTTGTTAGTGGTGTCTCCTTAGGCACCATTAGTTCTATTTAGTTCTCCATTAATTAGTTCCATGGCAGACACCCACATTTACTGAGGTGAATCCCACATTATCGCTACCTTTGATACCACACTTCAAAGTTGCAGCCTCTCCCAGGAGTTTGGGGACAGGAAAATGCCCTTTATTTCTTGCTTTGAAGATTTGGGGTTTTATCTCCAGAGTTTTCAAGTATGCTACAATTTCAGATGCAAACTCAGAACAAAACTATTTGCCTTAAAAGTGAACAAGAAATAATTAACTAGGTTTGTGAAAAAACAAAGAGATAAGCCCAGATGTGCAGACAGGTTGAACAGGCTGGGCACACAGGTGTTTGCCTTGGCCATGGAGCAACTGTCAACATTTCCATAACAGGGAGTGTGGGATATGCTGCTTCTTGTTCCCTTTTCCCAAGTGAAGCACTGCAGCATGGCTGTGGGAAGACACTGTTTTCCAGTTCAGCCCACATGCCACAATGTCTAGCTGTTGTAAGAAAGGTATAGCCCGTGCTTTCCAGAGAGGTTCTCTGGATATACATCTGTTTTAATCAGAGGTAGTTGAAGGCTGCATGCTACCTTTCGGTTCCTCATCTCTGTGCTTGCTTTCAGTGGTGGATTCCTGTTTAGTACCACACATTTAGTAGCATTTCTCTTTCTGTTGTGAATATTTCAAACAGCATTAAGGGGAGCAGACTGGGAAGACTTGTAGGGTTAACAAGGATGCAGGGGAGCTTTTTATGGCAAGGATGAGAGCATCACATTCATCCCATATCAGCCCCCCAAGCATGAGTGCGGTTCTTTTTGGTCACAGCAATCATTCCTATCCAGTTGTGGAGAAAGAAGTACATAGAAGGGCTGCCCAGCCAACCCTTAGTGAATGTTTACAGGATAATGCAATGGGTTTCCTTGCTGCTGTCACTGAGTACATGTTTTATCCACATCTTCAGGCTCTGAATTTTATAATGGTTTAATAATGCTTAAGAAAAAAAGATTGATAAAGTCTCGTATTATAAAACTGGTGATAAGCAAGACTAAGAAGCAGATTTTAGACTTATTTAACTTGGGGGGTTTCATAACATTTGTCATTAAATGAGTGTTTACTCATTTGTATTTAATTTTAGTTTATTCTCTGCATCTCTCCAACTTTTCTGAAAAGTGCCAAAGGCTTTTTTTTCCCTCTTGTATATTTAACTTCAAAGCAACACAGGAGTTTCTGTAGGATATTTCCTCCCTTGTACAGACATTAAGTGGTTATGTGTGGTGTACAAATGCAGTATATGCACATGGTCACCCTTGAAAGGTCACTAGGATAGCATGCCGAGGGAGCAACAGGGATGCAGTGATGACTGGTGAGGAATAAACTGATTTACAGATGAGCTTGTGCACAACCAGATCAATTTGCCATTCTAAAGGAAGAGTGAATTCTCAGAGGGGAAAGGGAGAATTCCTACACTATGAATGGCAGCAGTTGCTACCTCATGGTGACAACTAGCAGTAGAAAACAGTTGGCTAACAAGGGTCCAACCTAATATGTCCTGAAGGCCAAGGAAATGGGCAAAGGTGTCACATAACATAGGAGAGTGTAAGAACTATAAACTGCACTTATAGTTCTGTTGAAATCAGCTGAGGGTAAAACCTGCCATTGACAGTGGGCTTGTGTACATTGCACCTTTACATCTTCACTGTAGTACATTTTCCAGCTGGCTTGTTGGCCCATAAATTCACCAAATTGAACTTCATCCCTGAATGCAAGCTGAGGGCTTGCTGAAGATTAGAACCCAACGTTATGCAGGAGAAATGTAAATGGGATTTTCAGAATGATCTTGCTACTTTGTGCGTGTTCATTAGATGAAAACACGTTACTTAAAATAAATGTTCCTAAACTGAGGTGGAAGAAAAACCCCCTCAACAACAGCAAGTGTTAGACCAAATTTTAAATTATCAACCATTTATAGTGCAGTATAAAATGGATTCATATGTGCAACTCCAAGTTACATGAAATGTCACTTAAATCAACCATAATCTCCCAAACACATATTCTTATTGCCTGATTGATGAACACTGCTGTTAAGGTAATGAAGAGTTTTCACTGTCATTCTTTTATACGTGTCCACTAAAAACACAGAAAATCCTTCAAAATGCCTGGCTCCAGTTGCTTTCAGGGTCTAGATGAAGTGAGTGTAGGACACAATGTGGTCTAATATATTAATTGTGAAGATCAGATGTATCAACATTACTGTACATTTAAAAAATAGACTAAACCAACAGTAGATTTAAACTGTTTTATTTTTCCAAAGGCAAAGCTCTATATAACTTCTTTGTTTTCTTTCTTATAGCAAGTCCACATGCAACACCATCGACTCTTCATTTTCCAACATCACCCATTATTCAACAGCCTGGGCCATACTTCTCACACCCAGCAATCCGCTATCATCCTCAGGAGACTCTGAAAGAGTTTGTCCAACTTGTCTGCCCCGACGCTGGTCAGCAGGCTGGACAGGTGGGGTTCCTAAATGTAAGGAAGCCGTTTTTATTTCTTCAGAAGTGTTTGTCCTATGTAAAATTAACCACGGGCTGATGGGGTTATTTTAACAGCATGTTGCGTCCAGGAACACACCTTGAATAGTGGTTGGAAATGGGGAAAAAGTGCTGCTACTGCAAAAACATTCTGTATAAAACAACCAAAAACCTCCCCAAAAAAACCACTCGACCGCATTGTGGTGAACTGAAGTTAAACTGTCAGAGAAGTTGGTGATACAGTGACCTTTCAGGTCCCTCCACAAATGACTTTGCTGCATGCGCTGTAACCTTGGTGGAACCAGGGTTAACAAAATATGAAGGCAGAATAATTTTTATTCATTATTTTTGCAGTTCGGGGGGGGTGGGGGGGGAAGGAGCAGGAAAAGGGAGGGTGAGAAACAGATGTTTCAGATCAACTAAGTTCATTAAAGAAAAAAAAAATACTGCCTTATAGCACTTTAGATCAAGTTGACCAGTACTTGAACTCAAGATGTTAAAAGTACAGTTTATTACGGTTTGTTATTTCTGTAAGAAGTTATCTTTTCCCCTTATCTCTATGAAAAATTAAGCAGAGTTCCAAAGCTTCAAATAACCATTTTCATTTTTTTTTTTTAATCAAATAAAGTGAATCATCTTGCTATTATTGCGATCGCATTCCGGTCAAATACAGAATGGATAAATTTTATGTAAATCAAATCTAGAATAATGCTCTGAATATTTCATGAAATGTAATGCATGTAACTTTCTCCAGCCAATGAAGTAATAACTGGCAAAATGACTGTTTCTCTCCTGACATACATACGATTGAAAATGTTAATGAGAATTAGTTTAATTATTAGCAGCTAATTTATTACACTTATTTAATAAGCTATATTGTTCTCAGTGCTTTCCTTTCCCTAGCAGAAAAACTGACTCGACTTATTCCAGCCAGTACTGGCCTTGAATAATGTCTGCAATATGTTAGCAGATACATTTATGTCTAGACAACAAATCAATATAGTGCTTTTCTTTTTCCTTGAGTATTCATTTGCTTAATTTATCCCAAACCATTCAGCATTATGAACTGTTAGCACACTCACAATGAACATACAGCAGGGGTCTTCTTGGCAGGGAAAGGACCTAATTGTGAGACAAGATAGTGTTTGAGAGATGTCACTAATATATTAGTTTATTAAAGGTGCTGGATGTTGGAAAAATAAATATCCCTGAAGGATTGCTTCTTGCTGCAAACACCAGTAACTGCAGTCTTTGAAGTCAGTAGGAGCACTGTTAAGTTAAATGCAGATGAATTTGAGTCTTATTTATGCCCAGAACTAGTTTTGCTCTAGCACAAGTGTGTTTTGCACCTTTAAGGTCTTTTGTCAGTGCCAAAGCAGGTGAAATGAAAATCAGGTCCCCTGTGTTTGGCAGTATGAGTATTCAGTCCCCAGTAATTCAGGCTAATGGAAACCCTAACAGGAATTAAAATATTATTTTCTTTAGCAGTACTTAGAATATGGATCTGTGTTTAAAGCTGAGCTTTTATCATCAATGGAAAAGCCAATGTTCAGTGCCAGAAGAACTGCAGTGAGATCAATTTGTAGAGTGCTGTCGAAAGTGATCTCATCATTTTTGTCACTAAAATGGAGCACCTCATTCACAGGCTGTCCTACTTTCTCTCTGTAATGGTATTTGGCATCTCTCTGTATGGTTTTCAAGTGTCCAGGCTGTGTTGCATTTAAAATGTAAACTTAACAAGTTGGGGGAAGGGGAGGCATTTTTTTGAGCCTGCTTCTTGGTTTTGTGATACTTGAAAACACTTTTACTTGTGGACAGGTTTTTCTGGTGATAAAGTGAAAGACCACACTTAGCTGAGCCCATTCTGCCTGTGACTGACCACATCCCAGTCTAAAGGGAGGGTTGGTTTTTTTCCCAGTGAGTAAAATGAAGCAGTTCCAAGTTCAGTCGTTTCTCCATATGATCCTAATGGCAACTAAACTGTGAGCTGCACTATTACTAACTCAAAAGGGATGTGGGAGAGCAGTTACTTTAATATATATTCATTCATTTTCCTGTAATAAGATATCAGCATGACTTTTAAGAACACCAAAACCGCTTGTTTTTTCTCTTAATGAGCAGTATCTTTAAGAAACTTGCACTCGAGTCATTGGCACTGATATCCTAAGGATATAGTTATAACAGAGACACAAAACTGGGGGATTTAAGGGATCAAAAATACTGCTTCAGCCATCATTGAGCATGACTTAGTGGCTGCAGGAAATGTAAAGAGTAGCAGAATTCAATCCAGGGCAGTTCACGCCAGCTGCTAATAGGACAAATGTTCAAAAGTGAGCATTTCCATAGTTTCCGAAGGTTCACAGGGCTTGAGACCAAATTCCTTGAAGAAGTTGAGAATTTGACCCAGCACTTCCTTTGCCGCCTCTCAAGTGATTGTAAATGTATTGCACATAGCTTTCAACTAGATTGTTATTACTGGAGGTTCCTCACAGCTGATTTTTAGTATAATTTTTGTCTGTTTGCTTGTTTTTTGGCAGCCCAATGGTAGCAGCCAAGGCAAGGTGCACAATCCATTCCTTCCTACCCCAATGTTGCCACCACCACCTCCGCCACCAATGGCTAGGCCTGTGCCTCTGCCAGTGCCAGACACAAAACCTCCAACTACATCAACAGAAGGAGGGGCCACCTCTCCCACTTCTCCAAGTAAGTATAGACGCAGCGGGAACCAAGGGCTAACAGCAGCACTCAACGTGCTGCCATTACCTTCTATCGACTGTTAAGAGATGAGGACTGACTAGTTGCTGGGAAATAGGAGAGCTCTCTGCTCTGTATGAGACAGACAAAATTCTGAGCTGCTTTTATATTAATGAGAAAAGCGTTAGCTTAAGGTTACAGTTTTATTTCTGACTTTGTTGCCGTTTCACATAACCATGGATGACAGGAATCAAGGCCAGTAGCTAAGCTGTGACACAGACCTTGGACCTTTGGGATATGTTTTACTGTCACAAGGAGGCAAGTTGGTATCTCAAGTCAGTCTTTAGAGGATAGCTACGACATGGAAGTCAGACAGCTTCTCAAAAACATTGCTGCTTATACATACTGGGCTAAACTAACAACTCTTCTGAGTTTACTTCATTTATAGTTCTTTGGGGAATAAGTCTTCCTAGATTAACCCAGACATCTTTCCCTTAGGACTTGATTCTCGAGACCAGCGTTTTGGGCAAGAAGCTATGGTATTTTTTAGGCCCAGAGAGAAAGCTTTAATCCTTTCTCCACCACCCACACAGCTCCCATATGTATTTTGTGTAGCCACAAGTCAAATATACGAATTCCTGGATACGCACTTGGGGATACCACTTTGGACTCACTCTTCTGGGAAACAAATGCGATTCAGCTGGGTTTGATGCTTTCAAAAAGTCTGGATGTTCAGGGAGTTAATTGTGAAATGATTTAATGAAGCTATGCTCAAACTGACATTTAAAAACAAAAGGGAAGCTTTCAGTGCTTTAATGGCAACTGTAGGGGACTTGTTCCACAGTGAAGGGAGTCCAAATAACATCCACAAACAAAAATCAATCTAATCGAAAAAGCAAATCCCTTTGTGTGCTTTTCAAGCTTATTATTTAAATGCTATATGCAACCAGTGCTTGATGTACAAAGAGGTATTCGCTGTTCAGATCATGTGAAGCCTACGTTTTTAAAGCTTCATATACTGTTCAGGAGATTTGCACAGGTTCCAGGGGGCATCTTTAAAATCTGGTGGTTCTCAGAGTTCTGCATTGCCTTCTGCTCCGTGGTGGTGCACAACTGCAGACTCAGCAAGATGCTCTGGCTCGCTTTGAGATGAAAATGGGTTTTAGTATGAGGCAGTCTGGTAAGATTGTGAACATGATCTTCTAGAATCAGGACTTCTGGAATTGATCAGCAGATTTTTGTTGAGCTGTTGATTCATTCCCTCCCCTCTGCTCCTCTTTGTGACCTTAGGCCAACACTTGTGCTATCTATCAGAAAGTCTTGATGCTTTCTGATGGAAGAAACCGTCTTTTAAGTCCTATCAATAACAGTTCAGTGGTGGAATCTAAAAGGTTAATGTTTAGTCATAGTTATCATTGAGTGCAGTCAGCAATGCCTTATTATTACCTTGTCTTCAGAACCAGGAAAAATGAAACTAGGTCAATGTATATTTGTCGTTACAGTTGTGACTCAGTTTACTGGCAGTGTCAGGTGTCGAAACGAAAAATTCCCAACATCATTTGAGCAGTGATCTGAATGATTTTTACGATACTGTGATCCTGTACACAACCTAAAACGTGTGTCTGGCCTGATTCTGAGCTGGCATCAAACCAGTTCGCCGACCACCACCCATCGGCTCGGGCTGGTCACTGGCTCAGTGCTCAGCAGACAGCTGCCACGTTAATTGGGAACCGAGGTTTTTCTCAAGAGCAGCCAGTTAATGGTATTTAAACAAAAGATTAGGGAAATAATTACTGTTTGTTAATTAGCTACGCTGATGTCTAAACATATAGTTCTCTACATATTCCAGGCGTGCATCTTCTTTTTGGTGAGGGTTTTGAATAATAGTGACTTGAGTGGTAAAGAAGCATATAATTTAATTTAGGGACAGATTTTACAGCGAAGTAGATTATAGGAAACTTTTGCTAAGAAAAAAATACTGCATATACACCAAAGCTTTATGTGGCTGGCCACATAAAGAGTCAAACAAACTGAAGTTCCTAGCCTCCCAGCGAGAGAGAAGGGCCCACTGAACTCCATTTAGTGTGTCGGTCAGGACCAACCCTCCATTTACGTCCGTGTTTATTTTTTCCTTAACTAAATATTAGCCATCAAATAGCAAGCGCAGATTCACCAGAGTTTCATAAAAGCCACACAAAAAGGTGTTTTCCATGGTTACGAGCTGCTCGAGTGCACCGGTTCTGGGAGTGTCGCTGGGTTATGGCTGGCTGCCCTGCAGAGCTTTAGGATATTGGAAAGTCACTTATGCAACAAAGGCAGGAGTGATGTTAGATTTTGGCCAGACTCGCTCCTTAGCTGTGTGGAGGCGAATGAAGCCCCCCCCAAGGAAATGGAGTGAAAGGGGTTGGCATTTGCTCCATTCTCCTTCCCTTTTTTGGTCTAAGCAGAAAGCCCTCCACAGAAACAAAACGCAGTTATGGCCCTACCAAAAATTGGAATATGGCCCTCCTGAGGGGTGCCGGAGCCAGGAGCAGCTGTTCAATACAGCACAGCCTCCTGGGAATGAGAGCTAGAAATCACAACAAGGTGGTTAATGATTCTCAGAGCAATAGTGAAACTCTCCAGCTGTGACATTAACCAAAACATGAACATTAGTGCTGTCCAAGGAAGGAAGAGCCCCTGGAGATGCACACCGGGGATTTGCCGCTACTGGGTGGCCAGGCATGCTCTGGGTGTTGAAAATTTCAGATGTGAATCCCATCCCTTTGGAAAGCCAGCATTTTCCTCAGTGAGATGACGCAATGGAGATGGGATTCATGAGGTTTGGGAGGGTTCGTTTTTTTCCTCTATAAAAAGCCGTTGTAATCGAACACATCCTTGATATCAGAAGCAGTCCCAAGATTATCTTATCTCTGATCTCTTCTTGATTTTGTTTGGTTTGTAACACGTAACAAACACAGCACAATATTTTCTTGAACTTGACAGTTTCTGGGTGTAATATCTTGTTGCCCAAAGAAAACACCACCTCTGCTACATGCCAGTTGGACTTTCTCACTATCATAACTGAATCTCAGCTATGTTAGAGTCTGTGGCCCTCATTCTGGTCCAGTGTGTAAGATACTGCCCTCCCTGTACCCCATGATTTTTAAAGAGCTTTTTAAAACTAAATGTTGTTAACTAAGGTTCATAACTCTGCATGGGAAGAAACTTACTTACATTTTCCCTTCTTGGGCAGGATCATTACCAGTTAATATCCCTTTGCACAAAGGAGCTTTTGTGTTAAACAGCATTTGTGTCAAGATGAGAAGAATGATCTTGTGGCTGTAGTACTGGATTCATAAGGCTCAGTGCTGGGTGCTGCATTTGGATCACCACCATGCAATGCTCCAGGCTTGGGAAAGAGTGGCTGGGAAGCTGCTTGTGGAAGAAGGACCTGGGGCTGTTGGTCAGCAGTGACTGAACATGGGCAGCTTGTGCCCAGGCAGCCAAAAAAGCCACCAGCATCCTGGCCTGTATCAGCACCAGTGTGGCAGCGGGACCAGGGCAGTGTTTGTCCCCCTGCACTGGGCACTGGGGGCCACACCTCGAATCCTGTATTCAGTTCTGGGCTCCTCACTACAAGAGAGATATGAGATGCTGGAGCACGGCCGGAGAAGGGCAGTGGAGCTGTGCAGGGCCTGATGGTGGGGAACGGCTGAGGGACCTGGGACGCTCAGTCTGGAGAAGGCTCAGGGGGACCTTATAGCTTTGTACAAGTGATAGAACGTGAGGAAACGGCCTCAGGTTGCAGTAGGAGAGTTTTAGACTGGAGATTAGGAGCAATTTGTTCCCCAAAAGGGCTGTCAAGCACTGGAACACCTGCCCAGGGCAGTGGTGGAATCACGGTCCCTGGAGGTATTTACAACATGTGTAGATTTGGTGCTTGGGGGCATGGTTTAGTGGTGGACTTGGCAGTGCTGGGTTAACGGTTGGATTCGATGATCCTCAAGGTCTTTTCCAACCTAAACAATTCTGTAATTCCATGATTCTGTAATCAGATTGGATTTCTCTCCCTTTCTCTGCTGTGCATTGACTGAGCACCCTCTGGGCAAGCTGGTTTAGCTTTCTGTTCGCTTCTTTCCCCATCCATAAAAAAGAGGGTGATGATGACTGTATCATTTAATTTGTTAGAATTTGCAGTTCCCTCTCAGATGCTCGGCTGCAGGATTCATTGCAGTAAGAATTGCTCTATTGCACTGTGTTTCTCCAGTTAATTCTCTTGCTACAACTCCTCAATGGCTAAACTGACTCCTAGTCCTTTGTGGATGAGTATAGCTCTTCATATCAAGCACAAGTCCCTGTCGTCTTGGTCTGTAAAAGAGTGGTGCATTAGGTTATCACTCCAAATCATCTTTACTAGCCAAAAGTCTATCCTTTTAATCCAGAACTGTCTGATAAATGACACACTCCTATACTTAAGATAAATTATTTCAGGAAAGTTTATTTTAAATTAACATTCTCCTACTGCAAGCAACTTTAAAATACATGACATTCCCAAAACTGTTTGTTTGTCTTGTCTTTCATACAATTTCTTGCCATTTTGGCTAAATATCAAAGCTGTCTGTGTGAGCAAATGTTCTTTCTCTGCCAGCTCCTGCTTTGCTTGTTCCTGAAGTGAAGCATCATAGCAAATTTGTGGCATCACATTCATTTCCTCGGCTATAGGCTATGATGTTGCAAACAATCCTTAGTGAATTCCAGTAGCAGAAAGACTAGGCTGGGCAGGAAGATGTTTCTATTCAAGCCCGATGGGCCAGCTATCATGTTGTACTGTAAAGTAGTGCAGATCTAGGCAGTTCCCATGGAGCAAAGCTGATAAGGTGATGAGAGATCTGCCTAAGAGACCTGGCTTCTGTTCCTTTCCATGCTTTGGCTTTTACCTTTGCTAAAAAGGAGTTTGAAGATCCCACCATAGGCTCCGTCCATGTATACTATAACATAATATGACCCAGTTTAACTAGTGAGAGCAGTTTGCCTTATCCTAATCTCAGAACAGAGTGTAGGATCAGAAGCGCTGAGACTTCCAGGAATCCCACCTCCATGTCAAACAAGAGTATCTAGATGAAGACAGTAAGATATGGCTAGAAGCTGTGTTGGTGATGGTGTAACCAATACTAAGTACTGCTCCCTTTTCTGAACCAAATTTCACTATAACAGGATTCACTGCTATATGTATTCCATATTATTGATATTAATATTCTGAGCCAAAATGACCCCTTACAATCCACAAGCCTCTTGTGACATTTTACAGTCAAGTAGGACTAGCATCCTGGGTGGGTCCAGTGTAAAACCTGCTCTGCATATATGTAGTTTTGGTACTCTTCTCTTCTTGGCTCTAGCAATGTAGTTATATGACCTTAAGGAAATACCAAGCTGACATCCAAGTATTTTCAGAAAGGAAGTTAAACATAGTTTGGGCCATTACAGAAGGTATACATAATAATTCACCCATCAAGGTTTGAGGGGACTTTTGTGCATATTAGACAGTTTTCAAATGCTTTAGAATTTTTGTTTGAACAGAGAAACCATTTAAGACAACGTTCTGATGGTTTCCCTTTGATTTCCTACCAAATATCACAGCAAAAGAATCTGCTAAGAGGAAACTGTAAACAAGATCTTGAGTTCCTTCCCTTCTGAGTGCAACTTACCTGCTCCAAGGGATTAAAGGGCCTCTCCACTCATTCTGCTTCCTTAAAAGTAGACCAGAAGAACAGATGTTTGATTTTTGAGCTTTAAGTTAATTTTCCCTGCTGCAGAAGGAATTTTTACTCTCACACAGCATTGAGTTCATTACTCAATTGAAAAAAAAACCTCACCATAAGACAGTACAGAAGAATCTTAGTACATGGCACTAGAAACAGATATACACCCTTTGAAGATTTGCGTCTTCTTTGACTTATTGAGCAAGTTAACATGGTAAAAAGGCAAAGAGAACATCTCACCAAATCTGCTCAGTTCATTTCTTCCTTGATTTGCAGATATGAATAACACCGGTGTACCTGTTCATACTCTAATATGCAAGCTGTAATGCAGTTTGCAATACCATTTTGGAAGGATCAATTTGTGCACTTAAAAGTTCCTTTAAAACTCTGTGAAGGGAAGGTGTTCCTCACCTGAGTTTTGCAAAAGCCTTAGCTTTTAGGAGAGAAGAGCTCACCTCACCCGAAACAACTGGGAAGAATTCGTTCTTAGAAGGCAGCAAAACTGAAATGAAGTTATGCAGTTCCTGGGGTGGAGCTGTCTGATATAAGAATTGAGAGGCATCATGAGACGTTTGTGAGACTTGGGTAGAGAGGGAAAGGAAGGATGCGTTTCTGCATGCTCGTAAACTTGGGAACTCCTCACCAAAGGGCTTTGTGCAGAACGTTTGCATGGATTCAGGGGTAGATTGGGCATTCATCAGTGCAAAAATCCCTTGCAGGCCATTAAATACAGCGAGTCTTTGAGCTGAAAATAATCAGAGGGTGAGACAGAATAGGAGAAAGTAAATATGTGACCTGTTTTGATTGTCTCTTGTTCATCTGCCTATGGCCTCTGTAAGAGAGAGGACAGTGGATAAGGTGAAGCATTGGTCTGATTTAGTACAATGTTAAGCCAAAGGCTTCTTCAATGTAATGCCTCTTCACCAAACATTTTTTCCTTCAGAAAGGCAACAGGTTTTCATCTACACAGACAACCCAGTGTCTTCTCCAGCTCTTAACTCACTCTATTTTTCTGTAACGTTGGGGCCTGAACATTATATTTAGCCTGACTGGAATTTGGCAAGTAACTTTCCTTTGAACATTGTTTTTTGTCTCTTCATTGGATAGTTAGATTGTCTGGGGATTTTATTCAGCAGAATGCATTCCCATAAATATATTTAAAATAGACAGAATCACTGTTCGTATTAAGGCGTCTATTCAGGCTATTTGAATTTAGATCTGAACACGCAAAAAACTGAACAAGGGAGAAGATTGCATGGGGGATTTTCAAATGAGAGGAAGCCTAAAAATGCATTGAAAGCTTTTGGATGTGGAAGGACGTGGCATTGTGGACAGTTGCAGTGGAGAATATAATGCAACAATAAAATCATTAAAGTACTTCAAGTTTGGAAGTAATCTGGGTTCTTGGCTTGCATTGCATTTAATAGCTTTACATTTATGGGAGCCACTCCAGTTTTTAAAGGCAGCTTCAGCCTTCAGACTGATTGCACTTACCACCCCAGTGAAACTGCAACCCATTAATTTTTTACCGAAAGGATCTTCCTAGTTTGTCAAACACATCAAGTGAACATTTTAGAGAGTGCAGACCACAGCAGTATGAAAACCAAAACTTTGTATGGAGGGAGAAGATGCTGGTTTAGCATGAAATAAGGGTCTGATTCTGTTCATAATAAGTTCACTGCCGTGCAAATCTCTATTAAAAGCAGAGGTACCAGATATTCAAACAGTCAGGCAATACCAGGACCTACAGAAGTCTCTTGGGCTATCCCATCATGGAAAGGCCTGCAGTGGTTCTCCTCCAGGATGGAGAACAGCCCAGGAAACCCCATCACCCTTCTCCCTGAGCACAGCCATTGCCCTCCTGCCTGGCAAGGAGCAGCCCAGTCCCCTCTGTTTATACCCCCATCATTAAGACCAAACCTTTCCAGTGTCTCAACCCAAACTCTCGCTCTCTAAAACGTTTGCACATTTCTATGTTAAACATCTGCTTAGGTGGCTCTGAGACAGTGTGTTTTGGTGTTGTTCGTGTGCAATCTAGTGCCGCTTCCTCAACGCATGTGTCCCTTCCCTTCACAGCCTACTCGACACCCAGCACCTCCCCCGCAAACCGATTCGTCAGTGTTGGACCACGGGATCCAAGCTTTGTAAATATCCCTCAACAGACTCAGGTGGGCCGCTTTCGACTTCTCTGTATGCCTGCAGCCTCTTCTTCTTCTTCTTCAGTGTACTCTAACGTGTCCCCGCGGAGCCAAGCTGCATTGCCGCTGTCACTTCACCCACATGGTCTCAGTAACTACAGCGAAATGTCACTTGCAGTTTGTTTTGTCTGTTGTGTTTTTTTGGGCTTAATGTAGTGATAATGCTGCTTTCATAACTGGAACGAGCGCTTTTGCTTGCTAAAGTATTGGCTTCTCGTTTTTCCCCCCGAGGACTGGGTTTTGCAAAGACTTTTGCTCCAACCTCTAGCCAGTGCATTTCATTGCATATGCAACAGGAGCTCAGAGCCATCAGGTAACAGTGCACTTTAGTCCCCCAGCAGATACAATGGGAGACTGCTCCAATGACTTCCATGTAAAAAAAATCAGACTCAAATTCCTGGTTGGCCATTTGCATGGTGGGCTTTGAGCAAGCAGGAGATTTTATAATTGAGAGCACATCTGTTTCCTTACACAAAGAGGAGAAAAAAGTCCAGTTGAGGCAGGCCTATAAAGCCGGGTTAACTGAATTCATAGTCCTGCTATGGTCAAATCAGAAGCTCAAGTAAACATTTGTGTTTCTTTAGGAGAAGGACAAGGTTTAAATGTGCTTTTTTTCCAAGCTGTATCAAATTCCCAGGGTCGATTAAGAAAATAGTTGTTGGCAGTTTTGTTAGCAGCTAATTTGAGCCAGATGTTGAAAAAATTAAGTCTGTCCTTAATATCACGTTATCATGGGGGAGAAGGTATAAAAAAGTGAGCAGAAGTAGTGCTTCAGGACAACTGTAGTTTGAAGCGATTGCTCAACTCTGTTACAATTCTGTTAAAGGTCAGCAGCAAGATATATTTGTAATTATGTTTTGAGCTGGTTGAGATGACTAAAAAGTAGTAATTCAGATAATTAGCAAATTGGGGAGTATTGCTCTTAGCTCTTGTAAGTTCTTACATGCATCTGAATAATTAGTGTACAGATTAATGGCTGTCACATGTCACAGTCCAGGATATGCATGAAGACAGACTCCTCGTTGTGATGGCTTAAGCACCTATGCTGTCAATGAAACACAGGTCACTCATTCCCAGAGATTTTCAGTTCACAGGGCTGCAACCAGATGCCTGTGAACACAATGTGTTTTCTTGCTATCTGTTCTTTGTGTACAATTTGTTAGGGGCTTTAGTTTATAGCTCTGTCGACAGCACAGGTTAAACTACCTCGAATCTCAAACCTCTGCTGCATTAAATAGGGTCACAGAAAGTACACCAGCAGCACAGAGCAGGGTTTTAACCCATCAGGTTCTGATTTTTGTTTCATCCCTTAACAAAATGCAGCCTGCATCGCACTTTTCAGGCCTCTTCCTTTATTTGTTCCATGTACGTGACAAGTTCTCTTGCACCTTCCTATTTAAATTGTATTTCTCCAGTTGTTTTGGAAACAAGTGGAATACACAGCAATACACTGAAATCGGGAAGCAGGATTGTTAAGGTATACTCTTAAAGTCCTTAAGCATTTGGTCTTTTCCTTCATAGCTCAGGAAACTTGAAACCCTTTGGAGAATGCTACTTACCTTTTCCAGAAGGCTTGAAAACCTCCTAGTTGGTAAATTGATTATGGAGTAAGGCACAACAGTATTAAGTCTCCAAAATATTGTAAACTTATTTGCATCCTGCAGCCTAGGTTTCCCAGATAAGTTTGTTGACTGTAAACTTTTATCCTCTTTATTTATGACTTAAATCATTTTAAAGTGCTCTAACCTTACCTTAAGTGCTTCTATGTAATGCGGTATAGTGAATAACAATGCTGTACAGTGAAAAACAATACTCAAGCACAGCTTTCAATTAAAGTCAAACATGCTGCAGTGGGTAAGGAGACTGACTTCCAGGCTCTGACTCCAGCTGCGTCTCCGTGCTTCTATACATCATTACACCACCACAGCCCACTTGATACTAAATATATAATTTATCAGTGAAACTCACTACTTATTCATGAAACAACTCTGAAGTTGACTGTGTTTTAAATCAGAGAAGTGAGGTAAAAACACTTAACTGCAATGATTTGGGATTTACTTAGCTTTCCTCTACACAAAGACATGCTTTTGTACTCTTTTTGCAGGGCGTTAGAGTGTAGGACGATCATTTAGGACATTTTCAAAGCGAAAATGTAAAAACTCATAGGACTGTGTTATTAAAAGCAGCTGGGATGGCTGCTTTCCATCAGGAGTTTTATAGTACATTCAAAATCAGGCTAAGAAATGGGTCCTGAGGACCACTAACTGCCAGGCCACACAGCTTCCTTAGACAGGAGGAAGCAGTGAACACTCCGAGCATCTGAAAATCGAGTTTAAATGTAAGGGTTAAGCAACTCTTTACTGCTGGAACAGCAAAATAAAAATGAAGACTGCATCTGAACCTCTGCTTTTTTATTACTGCAGCCCAGGTACAAGCTAGAAGAAAACATTACGGTCAGCTTCTTGGTGCTCTGATTTTCTCTACCAATTGGCAGCTCATTTGACTGCAGGCACTGGTTACACATCATCATCATTAGTCTTAAAATGGTGCAGAATTGAGTCTGTGCACAGGGATGTGACAGGGCCATTCAGCAGAAGTCACATTTCCCATACATGGGCATTCACCGAACATTGGAATAAAATCACAGACAAATGTACATGGCAGGGTTTGAGCAAGGATCGTTCTGTCCTGGGCTGTTTTTAAACAACCAAAAACCAGTACATGCCTTTCTTAATGGGCATTATAAAAATTAGCAGTAGACATTTCCATTAGCAGCATGTTCTGATTTAGGTCACATTGCTTCACATATAATCCCTTAAAGGAATTATATAGAATTTATATAACATTTTATTTAGCAAAAGGCTGCCTTCTTGTGTCAACAAATCAGGAGGACAGCTCCATGACAGAAGAGAACAGGAAATAAACTGATTGAAGTCAGTAGTTCTGATTCGGTAGCAAAAGCCCCAAAAGGGCTGTTGGCTTTGTGTTGGTTTAGCTGGTTTGGTTTTTCATACACTGCCTCTGCTCACCCCATCCATCACTCTGCCACTCCAGCAGCTCACCACATCATTGTCCTGTCTTGGGAGGGTATTTGAATCTAAATTTCTGTTTGAGCTATTAGAAGAAGCACTTGACTTGGCATCCTCTGTCTGTGTTGACAAAAAGGCACAGGTGTGGTAACCTTTGCTTGATAAATCATTTACTTTTGCTACTTGACTCGCAAGCAGTATGGGGGCATCGGCTTTTTAACTGCCTTTTCCATATGCAAATCAGAAATACAGTATGCCTGGGGTACAGAGTCTTTAGTTTCAAAAGCAAGCTGGTCTAGATACCTCATGACTAAGTAATAGATACTTAGTCTCTCATATTGCCAAGGACTTCTAATAAGGAGAGAGGCAGAGGAATGGGAAAGTACCATCACATTAATTAGGGACTAGCCTATCAGTAGCAACCACACTAATAAAGAATAAAGGGTTCTCAGTTTTGGCTGGGTTTTTTTTTTTCCTAACCAAGTGATAAAAGTCATAGTGAAACACAGGATATGTGCTCAGAGTGTGTGCAGCTGGTAACACTAAACTAGCAGCCTGCTCTTTGTGACCAGACTTTGCGTTGTCACTCGCCGCTCTAAACGGTGTTTGCCCATCTCTAATGCCCTCAGTTTGCTCTATAGTACAAAATTCCTTTAGGGATCAGCATGCTGTATTCAGTGCTGCAGCATCACTTCGCACTAAGCATTGTTTACTAGGCTGAGTCCTGTTTGCCACGTACTTACCCTACATCTTCCTGGAAATTGTACTTTGGATGCTAAAAACAGCTTCTGAGCAACACATGCCTGCTCCATCCAGCCACTCCTACCTGCCAGGAGCCCGCGTGCTTCACACAGTGAAGTTATGAGGATGCACAGAACAGAACCTGCCTCCCAGTGCAAGCACCCAGGCAGAGGATCAACTGCTTTGCCACCTCTGAGAAACTAAATGGGTTTCTTCTCTGCTGAAGAGAGAAAGCGTATAGTGCGCTCTCTTGACCAGGAAAAATCCCTCTCTCTGATGTAAACATGCTCTATATCAGATCCATCCCAGTTAGTTTCTAAAAGTTAGCTGTAGTGCAAACCCGAATATTTATTCCCTTACCTTTCTCTAGGAAAAGATAAAACTCTATTCGAAATTTCTATTTTAAAATAGAATGTTTACAAGGGCCTGTAGGGACAGGACAAGGGAATGGCTTTAACTGCCAGAGGGGAGACTGAGATGAGCTCTGAGGCAGAAGCTCTTCCCTGTGAGGGTGCTGA
>JANRGW010010336.1:0-15783 GCA_024733675.1 Psilopsiagon aymara
CAGGCTGAAAGTCAAAAACACAGCACTGCACCAGCTACTAAGATGGAGAAAAATGACTGCTACTGCTGAACCCAGGATGGTCTTCTTGAGCTGGGGGTACTAACAGTCTTCAATTTAATCCTAAATATTTTAGGACATTTTGCAGCTTTTATCTGTACTGGTGTTAGCTGATCTTGAATTCATTTATTGTGAGTTTCAGTAAGGAATGTGTAAGACTTATGTATTTTTTTTTTTAGTTGGCATGTATAGATTGAGGGGGAAAAGCCCAATTATTTGACAGAAATTTCAAACTAAAACCAGAGGTGATTTCAGAACAGATCTCTTTGTTCTGGGTCCTCTTGAACTTGAAGCTGGAGAGCACGATTTTGAAACTTACTTTGCTCAAGCCTATGCCTGCAAGAAATAAGCAGGGGGAGGAGTAAATCTAGTATGGTATATGATATTTCAGCTTGTGTCAATGTTGCAGCTTGTGGATGGCTAAACAGTCTTGTGCTGCAAAAGTGTTGGGCAGTATATTGTGTACGGCAATATATTTGTGGGATCTTAAAGACAAGTGATACACAGCTAAGGAAAAAACTCAACTGCCATCCTTATGTTTTTTGTCTTTGCATGAGATTTATGGGGAACAGACGTATGGTTAAATCAGCTGCTGGTCTGAACAGCTGGAAAGGATAAATCCATGCAAAAATAATGATTTCTTAGGCTAAAATAACATTTCCCTGTTATAATACATTTTGCGTGCTATGTATGTAACTCATTAAGTTGACTATTCCTCTCCAAGAAAAGTGGAGAAGGGCTTGTGTTGCACCATTTATTTTTATTATCTCAGAGATGTTGTGGCTGCCAGCTTTGTCCTGCAGTGTGATTTGGAGGCTCTTCTTGATTTCATTAACTGATCACAGTCTCCTGGGAGCTTTCTGTGGGTTCATCTCCCTTTTGATTCTGGAAATTCCTTTGAGATCCTGAAATGATAAAGTGCTCTGACCTGTTCTTTTCAAAACTTTATATACTGCCATCTGCCACCATGCTTTCTTAAAGTAGCTAACAATTGCATTTTTTGCAAGTAAGTCTTTCTTGTATGGGCTGCAGTTTAGCACAAATCTAGATTCTAACAGTTTTCTGTGCTTTGTGTTGAAAGACAGCTTGTCTTTAGTAGAATTGTGTACAAATAATTACAACACAGAGGCCTTTCACCCCTTTCTTCCTTCCTTTAGAGATATCAAGAAATATGCTCCCTGAAAGTGATCTCCTGAGGTCTGCGTAAATCCGAGGAAATTGCATGAAAGATTATGATGACTTGGAGGAAGTATTACATTAGCTGTGTCTCTTTTTCTGCCCTTCCCTCTAGGACAGCACATCCTATAGAAGCTAATTTGATAGAATAACTCAACTCTCTGTCCTAGAAAACAGCTCCATCTTGGGAAATTAACAGAGAACAGTTGGTCTAGTGGAAGCTGTTACATCCTCAGATGAGTTTTCCTTAGTTCTGGTAATCTTCGGGAAAAGCTAGACACAGCAAAGATAAGATTTTTCTCAGTTGTTTCGTAAGCACTTAGAATTTTGAGCAGTGAAAGAATCCCACTAAAAAGTGCTTCTGTTCATGTGATGTTTCTGTAATAGAATCAAATAATCCAGTATTTCAGAGACTGTACTAGAGGAAATTCCCAGAAGTGCAAGCTTTGAGCATCCCATAAACTGCTGATTTTGCTTCTAGATTCCTGTTATGAATTCTCTAGCATTTTAAAGTGTATATAGCTCTTTTTTTGTAGGGTTTTGGTTCTGTTTGTAAGAATCACATATATTGAATTTGGAGTTCAAATCTAACTTAAAAAAAAAAGAAAAAAAAAATCAGCTTAGGTTTTAACAAAACAGAGGTTCTCTCACAATTGAGTTAAAAACATTTTGACAACCCAGGCTGGGATTCGAGGTTATTGTAAAATCTGGAACTGTGCAAGTTTTGACAAGGCTCGATAGCTTGATAAGAACACTCTAAGCACTTCTGAAGTTGCCCACACTTTATATATTTGACTCAAAGGTTTTTTTTCTATAAGCAGTGTTTTCCAAGTCTCAACTATGTGTTGAGAGATTAATGAGAATTTTCATCCGTGTTGCTGGCATATTTGTTTGCCAGACGTACATTGGTTTTCCTTATTAGCAGAATATTACTGATACTCCTATTAAAACAAAAAATACCGCTAGGTGAAAACACCTACTTACACAGAAGAGTAGCTGTTGGTAGCAGTGTGCTGATGCTATCCTTCTGTCTCCATCCTAGTTGCACATGGAGGGAAGAATCCCTGTTAGTTATCCTGAAAGAGGTTCCTTTCTCTGCTGTTTTTTCCTGGTATCTCTGGGGAAATGAGAGTATTGTTAGTGTAGTGGAAACCATATATCATGTGTACATTCTATGTAGTAGTGGAGGTGTTTCCTGAGTACGATGTCTGACTGAAAACTAAGCAGCTGTCCCAACCTCTTTAGTTCTCTCTGTGCCAAACTTCTCTTCAGGTAGGAGAGACTATGAGCAACTTCCATGCTGAGAAGGAAACTTCAGTTAAGATTTTAAGTGTTAATTTACCAATTTATTCAAGAGTGTTGTAGTTCCAAACCCTCACCCAGCAAACCATCTGTGGGTGCTGCTGGTTTCTGGGCAGACTTGGGTGGTTGTTTGGCAGTTGCAGCAGTGACATTAGCCCTTGGCTAACAGTGCTGGGTCCAGAACTTGAGCACTGAGGGTTGATATGTGTGAAAGCTGTTGAGTAGGAGGATGTAGAACTAGTCACTGTGGCCAGATTACTTCAGTGGCTCATATTCATCACTGTAGAAATGAGGCAGGCTCAAGTTCCAGTAAGGAGTACATGTGTAACCCACTGGCACTGAATGTCCATCGGGTTTCTTATGTAATGTGACAGACTTCCTTGTCACTTTGTTCCTGGTGTGGCATCATGTGAGCTACATGTGTATATTTGAAGAGTGATGTCAGATGTGAGACTGGGGGGACAGTGAGGCAGAAAGGTAACGGGAAGTGCATGTTAATTAATCTGGGCTGATTGAAGGTACATACTGGAGGGTGCTGTGTTTCATTTTGCCTCTGCAGTATTCCAACACGACAAATTTTATGATGCCATGAGCGAGATTCAAGGGTGGCGTAGCATGAGCAAGCAACAAACTTGGGCTTTGAAAGATACCTGGGCACTGTAATAGGATAGTGTACACACAATTTGTTAAAATCCTTGTGGGTTCCTCTGTGTGTATCAGGAAGAGGGAAGGAAGAGTTCCTAACAGGAGAGAAACCTGAATCTGGAAGCTTTCAAGAAGTCAACTGAAGCCTCATTAAATAGCCTTAGTGTAACTTACCTGCCAATGAAACTTCTGAAGTATGTCTTTCCCAGTCTTGTAGTTAGTCTAATCCTGATCTCTCCAACTTCATTAAATCTTTCAAGGAAACTTAGGCTTTTGTGGAGAGGTCATTTTGGAGTTAAGATGGAAAATTCTTGCTCAAACAAACCTACATAAAAGGACTTTTTCCTCCCAAATTTCCTATTAAAACAAAATTCTGTATCATCTACAGTTCAGATAGAAAATAGTCTCCAGAATAGCCATGTTGCTGCTTTCATAAGATCCAAACTTATAACAAGAGGAGATTGACTACAGAAAATACTCTTAGTTTTCCAGTTTGGTGCTTCTGGATAGCTTATTTGACTACTTGTGGTAATTTTTTTTCCATTGATACATCCGTGTTTTACTGTCAGGGTCTTTCTGACTGATAGCAATGCAAGAAGGAAATTATTTTGAGTACAGACTGAGGGTGGGCAGTACCCACTGTGATGGAACGATTCTGGCTGCAAAAGTAAAAACTCACACAAATTAGCTGAAGGACTCTGGCAGCTGTCGCAATACTTACAAGGCATAGTTTGACCAGATATCAAATTTGATTGTGTTCCTTTCTAATTCTGGAGGTATTAGAAGTTCCCTATAATAAGCCCTAAGGGAAGTTTCCTTGGGGTGTATTTCTGCCCCCGTAACACTTTCACAATGCAAGTTGTAGATGCATGATTGCAGTCTTGACTTATGACAGGGTTCCAGTTTTTTAGCTTTAATGAAGCTACATGACAGCGCTTTGACAATATTAGGGCTCATTTAAAAAATGTATTGATGATTAAGTAGCAAATACCACTGTGTCATGGGGAAATTTGTCAGCAATGGTTACTGTTTCCATTGCCTTTAGCACATTCATCAAAGGGATAACAAACAGATATTTTTTTGAATTTTAATGGAAAAATTGCAGTGCAGTCATGTGGCATTAAAATTCAGAGGTCTGTAAATAATGAATTATTTCAGTGATGGTTACTGTTTCTCTATCTTTAGGAAAAATAGCATCTATATGTTGTACTTTGTTGCTAACAGCATACTTTAATATTTATGAACTGCCAGTTTTCTATAAACAAAGAAATTTGGTAGTTGTCACTGTAATGGCTTGTTATTTATATGCTTCTAAATTTTACAGAAGCAGAATACTATTGGTATATCAAATTTGAACTAACCAGAAACATCCTCTTTCACTGTTACATTGAACACAGTAACTTGAAAGCTACAGAAGTGCTGTCATATGGCCTGTCACAGGAAATGGTCCACAAGACTTGGCTCAAGGGAGTCTGTTGGGACTATGTATGTATATGCAGGACCTCAGCCTCCAGGCAGGAAACAAATTAAAGAACCAAGGCTTTCTGTTCCAGCATGATTTCTTTTCTCAAAATGAATGGAGTCATTGTGGCAATAACTAGATTACTGGATTAGGAGATGGATCTCACTGCAGTCATGTAGCCCCATTTTCTAAGAGGAGTTAGTGTTATTTGAATTGTATGTATACTGCTGCTGCTTTGAGAGGCCTCTGAGCATGCTATAAAAAGACTTTGATTCACTTCCTCTCAAGCTGAGTGTGTTTGGACACTGTAACATTAATACATACAAGTATTTGTGATTTTCTAAATGACTTCAAAACCTTTTAAGTCTATGAGTGTCCCAGGCATGAGCACTTGTTCGGAAACTTCAGTTCACCTCTGAGACTTAAGATCTATTTGATTCAACAAAATGGAATCTCAGGGGTGTAAAGTGAACCTTCAGCATTTATAGAGGGAGTATTTGAGCTGTCTCAAGGTGGTTTTGTTTTTTTTTGGTTAAATTACCAAAAGACTTCTAGAAGCTCTTCATTGTTTGATAATGGTATGTGTATGTATGTTGCTATGTGCCCTTTTTGGAACTTGCCTGAGTGACAATAAATCTTTGTGAACTCTTCCATCACTTTACTCCCATCACTTTACTCAAGAAGTGTCCAATCCAATGTTCTAATAATTTTTGCCTCTGGACAAACATCTGAATCATTGACTCTGTTCTTTTTGCAAATGAAGAAAGATGTAGTGCTGCTTCTAATGTACAAAATGTTGACATGTACTGTCTATTTTGTTACTGAATAGCTTGCTTCTCTTCCTCTCCATCTTTCTAAATGTAGCTCCTTTGCAGCCACTTAAATGGATGCTTTTGCAAAATATGAATTGTTTGAATAAGACCTTCTGAATTACGTTCTGCAGGGACTAATTTTTAGACATCTGACATGGGGAAAGAATCCAGACTTTAGAAGGGGGTGTTTAAGTCACCTAAAAAAGAGTGCAGGAAACAGAGAGGAAGAAGGCATTTCTGAAAGACAATGCAAAGTAACTCACATGTGGATGTTAGGAGCCATCTAGAGTAAATAGAAACCACTGTGGTGCTTCTGTCTTTATCTTGACTCTGTCTTAATCTCCATTCTCTTCCAAAGTCCCAGCTGCCTGCCAGCAGCCCCAAGAAGGATGCTTTGCTGTCTACAGACAAGAATAATCCGTTACGAGCAGGTTCCTGCAGTCACTTTTGGTCCAGAGTTGAGAAAAAGTGTCATTTTTAAGTTTTCAGACAGGAATCGAAAATGTACACCGAGGTGCCTGATTGTATGTTTAGATACCTAAAATGCTGTGCAATTCTGACACTTAGTACCACGTTTTAAAATCAAAAACTTAAAAAAGGCATTTCTGACCATTATGCTGTTGGCTTAACTGTAGACAGAGAAATAAAGGTTCATAACGTCTGAAATGTAGATTTTGGAAACAGAAAACCATTCAAAGCTGATAAGACAATAGATTTGATTTTCATTTTTTGCCATATTTACCTGTGTGATAAAAATGTGTTTACCTTAAAAACCTGTGAAGAATAGTCCACATTGTGCAAACAGCTGGATTCTCTTTGAGAATGAAGAAAATGTCCATTTGCTTCTGTTTCTTCCATAGTTACATGACCTTTATGTATTCTTTAAATTAGCTTTCATACTAGTTTGCAGTGCATTAGAATATGAATAATTTGAATTATGATGCAGAGAGTCCGTGCCAGTGTATTTGGGTATTCTGTAATTTATGGCAAAATTTGTTTTCCAGGGCTTTGGCCATCAAACTGATGCCTGGCCCAGTTGCTGGGTGTTGGAGAGAAGTTTTTTAAGCATAGGTTTGCCATATGTATTCAGTGATTCTTCTTTCAAATACTGCTTTAAGACTAGAGTTAAGAAGAAAACCAGGAATGGAAGAGATGAAAAAAAAAAACCCACCCCAAAACAACCCAAAAATGAGGAAGAAGAAATGCAAACAAATGTGGGGTCTCTCCATAAGAAATATATATGTGGTGAAAATTCAGGTCATCACTAGCTGAACCAGTGAAGATTGCATCTGTGTAGAGCATAAAGTTGCTGTGTGGTTTGTGTGTGTCACCTGATTTGGCGTAGGTCTGCTCTTTGTATGTGAGCTCATACTCAGACATGGGTACCTCATCTGTAGTTCTCAGTGCATTCAGTCTGAAACTGTCATTCAGTGGCTTTTAGGAAATTTTGAATGAGCTTCAATGACTTGAAGGCAGAGACAATAGTAGTTCATATGCCAGAGGTTCTTGTGATGTATAATCATTCCTTTGATATGCTTTTAGAAAAGAAGCCTTGGTGAATGACAAGCATTCAGTATACTTTGAGATGCAATTCCTACTAGAGGTGCTAAAACAGAGGAAACGGCTGAAGTGGGAGGCAGTAGTAGATGTTTTGGTAATATTAGCAGTAAACACTACCATCAGCTTTGATGGGATTACTTAATGCAGTTGAATTTTTCTCCTCCTCTAGCATGGAATAGCCATGTTTGTGCACAGCTTTGGTGTGCTGAGCACCAGTGGTGATCATGACTTTGCAGATTAGTTAACTGACTGGTTCTGAATCCTTTTGTTAAGCAGCAGTGACTATAATCCTTTTGAATGAAGGTGACTTTCCTGTATTGGAATGAAGAATTGTGCAAATATAGTTGCATGGAGATGTCCTGTATTTTTTGCTTGGCTCTGTATAAAGAAATTAGATCTGGCCAAAACTGCACTCTGTATTTTTCAGTAGAGTTGAAATGAGGTAAAATATTTCACAGAAATGACTGGATACTGATGGATTTGCACACACACTTAAAAATGTGGATCGCAGCACTAGAATCTTAGATGTGAGGTGTACTCCTTAGGGTCTTGTCAGCATTGGAAGTTCTTATTTTGCCAGACTCCTCAGTGGACCACAGCTACGTCTCTTTACGAGGCAGTGAATCCTAGAATTCTCACAAGTATTCCCTAAGAGATGAGCAACAGGCAAGGATGCTGTGTTAGTTTATGGGAGATGTAGTCCCATGGGAAGAAATGAAGTTTTCATAAATAGCCAAACCACATTTTTTTTCTATCCTAAAAAGGATGAATGCAATTCTAAAAATACTTTTTTGTAAGTTTTTTTTCTTAAATGTTTTATTATTGAATACTTCAGATATAAATTTCTTGTTTTCTGTGTTATCTTAAAACAAAGCCTGAAACAAACCCTTGTTCCCTGTGTGTTGCTGTTGCTGGTTTTTTGTTTGCTGGGTTGTTTTTCTTTAGGAAAAAAAATAAACGTCAATTACAACCTATTTCACTTCTCACTAATCACATTTTCTGACAGCAAAATGCTCAGCTGGGTAACTTCTAATCAGTCTTGCACTGTCATCTGTTAAAGCATCCCAGACTTTAATGGAGAGTCCCAAAACTGTAGTCTCTAGAGATATCTCTACAGTGTTTCTTTTCTAATATAATCCAAATATTCAGTAAAAATTAAAGTTGATGGGCTTTGGTTGGTTTGGTTTCTTCTCTTTATGATCAGCTTTTACTTACCCATATCCATAGAGCTGGATTCATACATCAGCTTTAAACCTCTTTAGACTATGAATCTGAGTTTTGATCAAGCTGCAAACATAAGGAGGCAGGAGCATAAATTATTTCGTACAGTTGTTTGTGGCCTTTTTTTAATACCAGGAGTACAACATTTCAGAATAATAGTCTCATTATTAGTGTCAGCTTGTGACCTAATACTGAACAGCCATTACAGACGTTTGAATTCAAAAATTAAGATCAGAGAAAGGAAAAAGCAGAAGTTACCATAGGCAGGAAGAAGAGCTACTGAACTTCATGGATCTTAAAGGGAATGAATTCAAACTTTCAAAGAATTCTGTTTTGTAATAGCAGTAAGGGCTTCTGTATCAATTCTTTTTAAAGCTGGATGGGAACAGACTGCACCATCAGCTTAGCCAGAGGCCCTTAACTATCCTTGATCTTTATTTGCCAGAGGCTCTTAATCATCCTTGATCTTTTTTTGACAGATAAATGGCTCATACCTTGGTTCTTAACGCTTTGTTTCAAACTTTGAGAGAAGGGGGGAAAGTACAGCCTGCTCTCTACTTTGCCTAATACGCACAGAAGATGCTTTGATCTGGTGAAAATATATAGTGTCAAACAAATCTCTGGAAGGACCTTCATAAAGAGAGCTGACCTGACTCTGCATTGTCCTAAATTTCACCAATAAAAAATACCTCTGTACCAGCACTGAGCAGTGCTGTCAGCTGGGCGGAGCACGGCCTCCCTACAGAGGCGGCACTCTGAACCTGTGCAAAATGGCTCTTCTGTATTTATTCCTGCATCTGCAGGATGCCTCTGAATTTTGGCTAGATAAAATCAGCTGACTTTTTATGTGATTTATGTCAAGCAAGTAGTTAGATGCTGGTTGTCTTACCTCTACTTGGGTGCTGGGGCTGAAGATGGGCTCTTGTTCTTTTCCAGACAGGTTCTTTTTAACCTCAGAAGGAAGGTGTAGCTGCATGCATCCTAACACTCATTTCTTTGTAGGTGTGACCTCTTCTTTTGTGTGTGTTTGTTGTGTAAAGGGAAAATAAGTATTATAGCTCCCTTTCATGCCCAGGCCTTTTAAAATATGGAAATTCCTTTCAGCTCAGTGTGAGGGATCTGGCAGTGCCTTGCTGAGAAGGCTGGAGCTGGCTGTGAGGCTCCCACAATGAACAAAGACTTCTGTGAGTTTAGTGGTACTGTAATTCTTGCAGGTTCCTTGTTAGTCTTCTTTATACCTGTAATAGAGCTAAAATATTAGTCAGAGAAACAATGCTGTCTAGCTCGTGGTTTGTTTTCTGCCAGCTCCTGTTTCTTTTTCTTCATTTTTTTTGTGTTTTTTTCTTTATTATGTGTCTTAGTTGATCTTTTTGCAAAGGCCCAGCTCTATCTAAAAGCTGCTGCTGCTCCTGCTAAGAAAATAAGCTTTTTTCATTTCAAAACACAGGAAAATAATGGGACTGGGGGTATGTGGGAGGGTAGGAGGTGGAGTAGGGAGTGTAGGGCTGAAGCAGATGGGGGAAATGGCTTACAGCTTCATAACTGCAGGCTTCCCAAATGCCAAAGCTTAACATCTCCTTTTTGGAGTCTTGAGTTGTGGCTGACATTCTTCAGTAGAACATGTATGAGCTCTAGGAGAAGGTTGCAGCGTTTGCTTTGATGTGGATACAATTTTCTTCCTTTAGATCAGTACCTAGAAATAAATTCTGAAGACCAGTTAAAAATTGTATCGAGTGGAAAATAGAGTTTTAATAACCACTTTTGCCTGCAAGTTATGACATTGTGCCATTCTAATGCACAATTACACAGTTGCCTTAGAAGAGATGCCTTACTTAAGGGTATCGAAACCTTTTCACTGTGTATGAAATAGCGTCTGATTCTATAAAGTTAGTTTGTTGTAATTCAGTTGAATAAGCTTTGTTTTAATTGTGATATAGCAGTACAGAAGAGGTATTATATTTTAGGGATCTGTGTATTTTTAATGTTACCTTAAAGAGTCATAATGTGAGGTTTTGCTGATGTAGTGGTAGAGCATGAAACCTCCTGGGTTTGTCTGTGTATTTTGCATGGTGGTGAGAGAGGTTACTCTTAATGTGCTGGAGTTAGCCATGGATCAAGAGCACTAAGATACATAAGATTCAGACTATCCCAAATCCTCCCTCAGGACTTGTCTGAAACATTTCACTTGCCTCCCTCTGCACCCTTGAATAACTGTCCTTTTCATTGTAAGTTGCTGCTCAGAAAAGGAGATGCCAACAGAGCAATGTTACCATTATTTCTGTTTGGGAAAGACAGATGTGGGTTTTTTTTTTTTTTTTCTCTGAGAAAGAAGCCATGAAACCTCTTGATCTTGAAGACCAGGGATTTCCTTTTTAAGTAAGTGTTCTTGTAGATGGTATCTAGCAACTGAATGGGAAAAAAAGCCAAGGATCCACATAGTTTGCTCAACATATATGTCGCAGCTGTGTATGTAGGTGGAAGTGGTTGCAGGTCTGCTGTGATTTATGGCAAGAGCTTCATAAAGCCAGGATGCATCTGGTAACATTTCCCCACATGTTTAGGAAGAGATTTCAGGAATTGTTATGTGCACTGAAGTAAACTTTATTTGGTTTTTTGCCTACTGCTGAGACACATTGATCAGATGAGGAAACGCTTTCCAGAGAAATGTGATGGGAGATTCTTGTGTGTGTTCTCAGTATTTCCTGATGCAAATCCCAAGGGCAAGGCGTTCTGTTCCTTTGTGGTAAGTTAGAACAGAATTCATCTGTGGCTTTTGGAACAAGTTTATATAAACTGAAACCTGCCATTTATGTCCTCTCCATCTGATATTCTCCACAGTACAGTGGAAAATATAAAAGCATTTAAGTGCTCGTTGAGGTTTTATGCTGCTGTGCCAATTTATTTTTTGTGGGTGTTTGGTTTTATATGCTATATGGTTAAGTTATATGAAATGTAGGACTAGGTTACGTATTAAAATCTCTCTGTCTTTGCCCGATGGGGTGCTTAGCCTCTGGTTTGATTATGTAACCAAACATGTATTTTTTGAAATTCTAAATGTAGTGATATTAAAAAGTATTCTGAAATGAGAGTCTTACACTTGAGGTAAGGCTTAAATCTCTAGGAAGAAACCTCAGTTTCCAAGAACTAGTTTTCTCCTGTGGTCTGTTCACTTTTTTTCCTTTAAAACTGCGTCAGACCTTTGAAAATCAGATCTTAAAGATCCATAGATGTGATATAAGTATGAATGCCTCTGATTTATAGAGAAAACAGAATTCAGTCAAGTTTAGGTGTACATCTTGAACATCGCTTTACTTGGGCTTTGGTGCTTGGTAGGGCTGTCCTAATACAAAGCCATTGATAATAAGGGTACTAATGCAAGCCTTTATGGTAGGGAAGGAGAGCTTCTGATTGTCCTAAGTATGATTATTTCAACCTTCCAATGGTGTAAATTAATCCTAAATTGTCAGTGAAGAATTGATGCAAACTTGCCATTGCTGGTTTCTTGCTGATTCATGCCCAGAAAAGGCTTTTAGAAAGAGGAGGTAACTGCAGACTAAGTAGTACAATATTTTGTCCAAGCATGACTAGTCTAAACCTCTTTAATCTGTAGAAGGAAGTTTCAAGAAAGCTCTTGAGAATAATTCTGAGGTTTAAGTAGGTGGGAGTTCTGTTGGCAGATTGTGTTTTCTGAGTGTCTCTAGTTTGTCTTTTTTTAGGAGGAGGGAGGAACGGGGAAGAGAGCATGTTTGGGTTTGGTTTGGGGGTTTTCAGAAAGCGTCTTTCAGTTAGGGCTGTTCATCATTCTTGGCTTCTCAGACCCTGAAAGTAGATGTAAACTGGCACTGCTTTTGAAGGAGTCCCATACAGCCACTTGTCTGTACATAAGCAAATATCTGTGGGGCTCTGCAAAAGACAAGACCTCAGAGTTGATCTGGATTTAAAAGCTAAGATGACCAATATCTCAAGATGTTTACATTACTTCAGGGCAGCTCCCAGGTCCTGCTCATGATCGAGAATACATGTGCCAGAAGAGAGGCAGCTGCACACGGGGAGGGAATGCAAAAGGCAGTGAGCAGGTCTTTTGCTGATAGTGTTGACTTAGGCTCACGTAGGCTTTAAGGTGTCTAAACTGTGCATTGAGCTGGAAATTACTTTCCTGTAAGAAAACAGAATTATAGTAATCTAAAATCAGAAGGGTCTAGAATCAGTGAAGATCAAGTCATTCAGACTAAAGGTTTTCTTCATCCAAGAAAGCTGAAAAGGTCATGCAGGAGAACAAGCTGAGATTTAAAAGCTTGCATTTTGTGAATAAGATGTTCAGAATGTTACAGTCATGTTTTGATCAGTGCCCAGGTTTTTCCATGTGCTTGTTCTAGTAGAAAAGGTATCCTTTTGAGATGGATTTGGTGTCAATATTTTGAGAACCAGTGCAGTTGTCTGTGACAGGCCTGCTGCTAAGCATATAATTGGCAATCCATTTCCTCTCCCTCATCATAAGTACCTCTCTTTTTATGGAATGCAGCAATCAACATCCTTAGAAAGCTTGTAAAAAAAACCTTTCCAAAACTTCCCGTGTAACAAAGCTTATGCGTTTTCTGCAGAAGGCTTTATGCACCGAGAATGACAAAAGGAGTAGTTATTTTTCTATTTTTGTTAAATTCTAAGTTTGTTAAAAATATGGACTTCAATTATTGCAGCATGGTGAATTTGACCTAGATTTGTCAAATTTTGCAAATATTTCCTGTAAGAGAGGAGGTGGTGAGGTGTTTCTGTGTTGATGCTAGGTACTATGCTCCAAATATTCCCTTGCTGATGCCAGGGAAAATATGTCTGTTCGCTTGTGACTCTGCAAATAAGTCAGAGGCAGGTATAATGGAAGCAGTGATGTTACTGACCTGTGCAAACTGTGGTGATCAAGCACATGACTGCTTGACAGGTATTCTGGTCAACTCTGACAGAATGATTTTTCTGTCTTTTACAGCTATTTTTCCCCCTTGTACCCTTGCAAATTCTTTCTCTCTGCCACTTTCATCCCCTCCAAAATAAGCCTTTATTCTTTCTCTATTGGTCCTGATTTTGCTGTTTTTTACACATATTTGGGATGTCATTGCCCAGGTAATTTCTGCTACCATGAACAGTTCCATTAAAGCTGGTACCCCTGTTCTGTTGTTATAACATGTTACTCATTTCTGCCATTTCTCATGTTGTTATCATGCTAGTGTATCCTCAGGTCAGGGTTATCTTTGCATGCATTTTATGTTCTCTTTGATATGAGGAGGAGCTATGGCAGATTCTTAAGTTCACAAACATATTATACGATAGTATGTTCAGGGTGGACTACTTACTTGCATCCCTCAGTAGTTACAGTGGGCAGGCTTTGGAGAAAGAACAGAGTGACAATACTGCCCTTTGTGTCTGCAATGGATAAAACACACAGCAAGAAAACAAGTTCAGTTCTTTCATCTACCTTGAGGGAGTTTGTGCTTGTATCTCTTAGTGCTGTGAGAAATGCCCTATCCCAATGCAGTAAGGAACTTGGAATCAGTGTACGCACCCACATTATTCTGCTTCACAGAATCATGTGCTCCCTGGGATCCAGCTGGAATCTAGAAGAAGGAAATATGTAGATATCTACTTTATGCATTTTTCCACACTGGCTGTCAAAAGGAGAATCTGTTATATGCACAATCCTAGGTGTTCCTTGCCAGCAGTAATTTTCTACCACTGAAAGATTCTCCCTACAGAAGAGGAAATTCCAGGGGGCCAGATACCAGGAGTTGCAAATTACAAAAATGCAAGGGAGCTGGAATGTGCCCAAGAATCTGGATCCTCTCTAGTATTTGGAAATTCATATATTCCTAGCTGCTGAGACTTGAAAATGGCAACAGCAAAGAGATTTGAAACTCATAGTATGCATTTCAGGACAGTGCAGAAGTGGTAAAGAAACATGCAAAGATGAACATGCATTTATGTTCATCTTGAATGATAGGAGAGAGTGTCAACAAAGTGTAATTCAGTCTTTCTGTGTTTAGTTCTGGCTTATTATGTGTGTTTGCAGATAATCAGTTCCAGCATAGATAGAAGGTGAATGTAGACTCTCTTGTTAAATCCAAACTATTTTATTCATAGCTTCAATACAGAAATAGCGAAATGTGAATGTCAATCTCAAAATGCCTATGGCTTAAGAATTACATATGTAGAAATATGTCAGACAGTTGGGATTATTCACCTTTCCCACTCTGTAACCATCTGTAATCAGAGTTAAGGGAAGGAGGCTGTTCCAGAGGGTGGTTTAGTGCTATTCAGGTGTTTGAGTTTATTCCCTAAACTTAACTAGCTGTGCACCCTGGAGGATAAATACCTTCCAAAACATTAATTTCTTCCTTTTGGTCTCTTCACTTCCAAGTGTCCTAGTTATGCTGTTTAAACATTTCGTGATCAGCACAGCAAAACTCTAAATGCACACTTGTTTTGTGGGTTTATAATTACATGTGCTTGAACCACCCTAAACCATAACGAGTTTCAAGAGTTTGGAACTCCAGAAAACAGAGATGAAGCTTAGAATTAATTTTAAAATTAAATCAGCCTTCCCCCCCCCCCCCCTTTATTTAGCAGTAACAATAATTGATCACTCGTGTCTTATGTAGCCCATTTGTGCAAAAGAAATGCTGGCAAAATGTATAGGAACGGTGAGCTTCCAGATCTGTTGTCTGCTTTCAAGCAAAGCAATTAAAGACTCCAGCATAGGTACTTTTACATTGGTTACATTGAGAAATTGTGGAACTAGAGGATATTAATATAAAAAAGAGGGTATTGCTGTGGGTCCTTCCTTGGGAGTTGATAAGCAAGAGAGAATACTGTGACCATTGTTTTTTACCAGCCTGGCAGTACTGAAATTCTTGGTACCTCTTAATTTCCTCCATTTACTTAAAGGATAATTAATTCATTGTAAATATATTTTGTCCTGCAATCTTTTGGCATTAATCTAAGAATGTTCTACTGATAAAAAAAAGCATATTAATTAATGTTATTCCCATCTGGAGGCATAGCTGCTAGACATTTTCTAAGGGTACTAATGTAAAATATGATTGTTAATGGAAAATAAGACCAGGACAAAATAGGTTATCCCTGCCAACCTGTTGAAAGTTCTGAATTTGTGTCCAGAATTTCTCAGCAGGAAAACCAGAGGTAATCTCAGCAATGCATCTCTTTGCAGCTCTGGGATGCAGAGTGTAGTGCCAGGTTTCTTAGCTTTCAAATGTTCTTCTTCAGACATTAATTTCTTGGGAAATAGACACAAACTGCCTTTTCCCATAATGTGTTTGCAGATACGTTGCATCTCCCTATTTATCTGGATAAGGATTGTGTCTGCTGTTGGTACTTCAAGTATTTCTTGTACCGCCTCTGCTGAGCTCAGGGGGAAAATATAGAACCAATAATGGTAGCTAAGTAAAACAGTAGTTTCCATTAGATTAAAATTAATGGAAAGAAAGATCAACAGCAACAACAAACCCTAAACAAACAAACACCCCCCCCCCCACCTTCCTA
>JANRGW010010336.1:15793-26449 GCA_024733675.1 Psilopsiagon aymara
AAATACAAAAAATCCCCCAGACAAATAAAACCAGTCCCAAATTTTCACTAAGATCTAACTAAGCTAATTGATTTTTCAAGTGTAAATACTTGGAGTATTAGAAGGTTTGGAGTGCTAGATACTCTCCTGTTGCAGGCTTAGACTGTAACTTAGTTGGAATTATGGTAAGATGTTTATGGCTAAGGTTGCATTTACCACAAAAGAGAGGGTTTCTCTTGTAAGTAGATCTTTGCCACATATGTTTACCTTGGGTTCCTTACTTATGTAGATCCCACTGCAACCTGACACAGACATTTTCTGCTGTATTGTTTTGCAACAGAAGTGCTACAGGTGTGAAAGCAATGGCTATGGCTGTTGTGTTGGCTTTCAGCCACTGCAGAACTTTAGAGCATTTAAAGTCTCACAAAGTTTTCTCTTTTTTAAACCTATATCCTGTCAATCCAGGCGAGTGTGGAAGTGCATTTAGGAGGCTGCAGCTCCTTGAATGGTTCAAGGGTCCTAACTATTGTCGTTAGAGGCAGGAAGAGAATTCTTTACTTTCTGCCTTCCTCCATTTATCCCTCTTTTTAGATCAGAAAGATTTGAGTCCAATAAAGAAAGTGAGTGACTCATGACTATCTCCCTTTCCTAAGCCTCTTAAGAAGAGAGATGTGTGGAGGGAAAAAAAGTACCCGATACTGTTACGGAATTTTCTACAGCTGAAATAGTAATTCCTTGAACAGCTACACTGTATTTTCTTGGCAGAATCAACTCACTGAATCCTTTTCCTGATTTCCTCTCCCAGCTAAAGTCCATTGCATGCAAGTTAGTTGTCACTTTTGAGGCCTTCAGGGCATCTGCTTCCCTGCCTACTGTATTTAATTTGGTTTTGAGGCATCTGTTCTCTGGTGCTGCTCGTCTGTCTTGTCACTTGTTCGTCTCTACACAAGCACCTTTCTGCTTTCTTCCAGAGTGTCTCTTATGCTTGGAAGATACTTCCTATAATTGTTCACAAAGTTACCTTATCATCACATTTCAAATCCTTCTTAAGATCTCTGTCAGGATGCATAAAACCTCGAAGGTAATGTTTACTCATGAAACTGAGTGTACAGCTTATTAAATGGAGCAATCAGTTGTCTTACTGATCCTTGAACTCCCTGGTCATATGCTTCTTGTCTTGTAGGCTGCAATTCTTAATCATAGAAGTTGTGTGCAATATTTAGCATGTTTGATTTTTATCAAATAATAAGTATCAATTAAGAACAAGAGTCTTCTTGTCTATTAACAGAGTTTTATAGTAGTATGAGGGTATAACAAACCTAAAAATAATTCAAATTTCTACAGTGTTCCTGCTCTGGCTTGTATGCCAAATCCATGCTTTGGAAGCTTAGATGTATCATGATTTCCGTTTTAGTGCCAAGCCATATAGCTAGTTAGTTAAGAAAGGGACTTGTTTTATGATAGATCTTTTAGTCTAATGCTTTCAAACTAGAAGAAAGTAATTCATTATGTCATTTGTGGGAGTAACTGATGTTTAAATTGAATAGATGTCCCATTTATAGTTACATTGTGGGCAACAGTATGGATGCTGTCTTTACATCCCTATTTCTGATTTTCTTGCCATTTCTTTATATTGATGAATTCTGATGTTCAGCCCTACTTTTACAAATTATAATACAAAATACACCATTGTTAGTTTTCAAAATCAATGTTATAAGGAATATTCACAGCTAAGACTTGTTTCTTTGTATGTAAGACTTTCTATTTTAGGATTAGGTAACTAGAATTCGGTAACTACTATATAGACAGCCAACTAAATACTCAGCAAGTTATTCACTAACTTGTATTTTCTCAAATTCATTAATGTGAGGGTGTGATCCTTGCACTTCCCTTCAGGTTTCATCTTTGCAGTGACAGTGCAGAGATACTTCAGCCTCTTGTGCCCAAGTCTTAAACATGGGGTAGGGAAGTGCAGAGTAATGTATGGGCAACTTTCTAAAGACTATCTTTTAAATCTCTCTGTATTAGAAACAGTCATGGGAAAATTCCTGAGGATGGGAATTCCAGATAACTGAAATACTGGGACAAGTAATTTTGTCTTTGGGCTGTAGTAAACAGGATATATGATATGATACTATGCTACAGTACCCTTAGCTATTTAGCCAAAACACCCAGCAAACCAGCATTCACTGTTTGGATAATATTTCATCAGCTTACAAATGAGTAGGACAGCTAAATATATGGTGAAATGGAAGACCAATTAAAATAGATTAATTCAATTTCCATCTATTACCAAATAGCATAGGAAATTAATCTTGCATGTGTTTATCTGCCACCATCAAAATTTTTACTAGTCCCTAAAAAATACCATTATTCCAATAGTTACTTTTTTTTTTTCTTTTTAAATTTGGTAAACAATTTCCTTTTTTACATTTAAACTAAAAAAAAAGGGGGGGGGAAGGAAATCTTTCTGCTTGACCTCTTAAACCTGAAATAGAACAACTACAGGGTTTTTGTTAATTGAAGTTTAACAGCTTTAGAAACTGTTAGTTGATACGGCCAAATGAAGTAATTATTACAATGCTGGAATGTTGTGGTATGGCATATGCTAGGTACTGATTGACACTATCATGTGTTTGTGTAGATACCATTCCTTACAGCATAGTAAATTCTTCAGGTGCAGAGACCATTAAATGATAGGGTAGCTGAATCTCAACAATATTTAGGGAGTTTGTAGAAGTAAAGTATGAAATTGCATGGCTGTTCACTAGTGATTTTCTCGTGTGTGTTCAGTGTTCTCTCCCCTGATGATTAGCTGAATATTTACAAGGCTCACCAGGGTTGCTTCTGAGTGCAGTCAGGTTTACTGGTGGCAGCTAGCCCCTACTTAAAGCACCTTATTATTACAACTAACATGCCTTGACTTTCAAATCCTAGGCTAAACATGTAAGTCTTGCAGTAAGCAGAAAGCATTTAGTACATTTTGAGATACAATGCCTGTAGAAACTCATGAAAGTATAGTCAGATTGGGGCAGTATTTTACATACATACCAGCAGAGGCATTTTTGTGACATGAGCCACTGCTAGGACTGCCACTGCAAAGCCAACAGAGTGCCATGCCTTGTGTTGTAGTTGCTTCATGAGTACTGGCATATAAGACCTACTAGTGATATGTGTGCAGTGGAGTTTGTGCTCAACAACTGCAACCTTCTGTTTGCAACTCTTCATTCTCCTTAGATGTCTCCGATAAATTCTGCTCTTTCCTATTACTGAACTCTTTTACTTATTCACACCCTTCAGGGAGCAGAGGAAAGGAACAGAGGAGTGTGTGTGAGAGGAAGAAAGGGAACCCTTCTTTTCCCTGCATTTTAACATCTGTAGAAGAGAAACCTTCCAGGCTAGGAGAATACCATGAAAAAATATTTTCTGCTCCGGAAAAGGAGATCACTTCTAAGATCTAAATGTTTTTTATATCTTTTTCTTTTATTTTTTAGATTTCAAGGAAGCAATAGTAAAACTGTTAAACATGCTTTATCCTTAAAAAAGAATGTGGGAGGTGGTAGTAACCGAGGGTTTTTTCTGAGCTTTTTTTAGATTTGGTTTGAGGCTTTGGTTTGGTAGTTTGTTGGGTGTGGTTTTTGTGTATCACTTTCCTCTTGAAATTCAAATGGAATAAGTAATAGGTAAATTTGGGGCTGGCAAGCTTTGGAATACTGAGGAAAGAGTTTCCCACATACAGTACAGCTGGCAGAACTGCTTCCTGTATAACAAAGGAGCTTCGGTGTCTTCCATTGTGTATGTCAAAAACTCTAATGAACGCTGTACTAGCGGAACTGGCTAATACAGTTTGTGTAGTTAGATTTCTGCTAGCTGACGTAGAAATTATCCTCTTGTAATCTTATTCAGTACAGGAAGGACAGGATTGTCATCAAGTCATATGATACCGTTTGGCCAAATCTCTGCATTTCTTTTTGCTCTTCGTCCCAATCCCTGTTGTACCAGTATGTGCCAGGCGACATTGCTGATCCATTGGATTACAGTGATTTTAAAGAAGCATAACTGAATTGTTATCTATTAGTGTCAGCCAATCCTCATTTGTTCTGTTTTCCTTGCACTTCCCATTGCAGCAGAGGCTTTTGAATATAATTTTTCTGTCAGTTCTTTGTTGGAAAAGGTTCTGTGCCTCAGAGTGGGTCTGAGTCATGTTGGTGACTTCTAAGCTTTCAGCTTCTTTGACCAGAAGACATGTGAATCTTAAGATGTTCCCAGGAATAGATTTTCTTTGAACGAGAATTTTAAAAATTGCTTTCCACTGATACAGGGTTCATGAAGCAATCCAAACAAATATTCCCACTAAAGAGCAAGCTCTGAATTCTGCTGTATGAAACAGTAGATCTGCAGCACTGCAATGAAAACTATTGTTTAGGCTTCTTAATAGCTTTGAATGCATATGGTCAAGGTTAAGCTCTGTGGCAAATGTTTTGTTGGTATGAATTACATATTTTTCATAGAATCTTGGAATGGTTTGGATTGGACAGGTCCTTAAAGCTCATCCAGTTCCAAACCCCCTGCCACAGGCAGAGACACCTTCCACTAGACCAAGTTGCTCAAAGCCTCATCCAGCCTGCCCTTGATGCCAGAGATGGGGCAGCCACAGTTTCTCTGGGCAGCCTGTGCCAGTGCCTTACCACCCTCGCAGTAAAGAATTTTTTCCTAATATCTAATCTAAATCTCCCCTCTTTTAGTTTAAAGCCATTCCCTCTTGTCATATAACTACATGCCTTTGTAAGAAGTTGCTCTCCAGCTTTCCTGTAAGGCTGCTCTAAGGTCTCCCTGGAGCCTTCTGTCCCTGGAGTGGTCTCTAGGCTGAACAAGCCTAGCTCTCTCGGTCTGACTTCATATGGGAGGTGCTCCAACCCTCTGATCATCTTTGCGGCCCTCCTCTGAACTCTTTCATGCACGTCCACATCCTTCTTATGTTGGGGTCCCCAAAGCTGAACGCAGTACTCTAGGTATGGTCTCATAAGAGAGGAGTAGAGGGGGAGAATCACATCCCTTGGCACCTGGCCATGCTTATTTTGATGCAGCTCAGGATATGGTTGACTTTCTGGGCTGCAAGTGCACACTGCTGGGTAATTCAGATATCATCTTCATTGTCATCATGTCTTCCAAGCCAGTCTTCATTCAGTGGTAGGCTGGCCTAAGCCAGCTGCCCACCCAGATGCTCTCTGTTCTCCTCCTCATCAGTAAAGGGGGAGAAAATAGGATGGAAAATGCTCATTGGTCAAGATAAAGATGGGGAGATCACTTACCAGTTGCTGTCAAAGGCAAAGCAGATTCGACTTGAGCAAGAGTGATTTGATTTATTGCCATTTAAAATAGATTCGGATAGTGGGAAACAAAGATAAAAATTGAAAAAACAGTTCTTTACCCACTCAACTCCCAGTGCAAGGGATGGGGAATGGGGGATTACAGTTGATCCATTACAATTCCTCTCTGCCACTCCTTCTTCCTCATGCTTTTCCCCCACTCTGCTGTGTGTCCTTTGCAAGCCATAATTCCTGCAGGAGCCTGCTCCAGTGTGGACTTTCCACATGCTGCAGCTTGCTCCAAGGAAATATCTAGCTGCTCTGACATGGTAGCTTCCATGGGCTGCAGGGCAATATCTACTCTAGCACCTGGAGCACCTCCTCCTCCTCCTTCCTCTGATACTCATGTTCATACTGCTGTTTTATCACACTTCCATCTACTGTTTTATCCCCCCCTCCCCAATTCCTATTCTTGTCTGGTATTTTTGCCCTTTCTTTTACATGTTTTTTCAAGAGGTCCCACCAGCTTGGTTACTGGGCTCAGTTGTGTCCTGCAGTGAATCTGCTGTAGAGCCATCTGGAACCAGCTGTGTCAGGCATGGGGCAGCCCCTGTTTTTTAATCACAGAGATTACCCCTGCAGCCCCACCCTATTTCCATCTCCTTGCTATGTACACCCAATGCACCAACAGTTAGTCTTCATGTTAAGTTTAAAGGCGAAATCATGCCACTGCTAAAATATATCTGTTATTGAGAATCCTTATACTGAATATGGATTTGCAAATCAGATGCTGCAGTTAGGCTCACTATACAAAGAATGTTTTGTCAGTTTTCCTAGGAGTGGGAGGGGGAGCTATACTGGTTTCATTGGCAGCCTAGGCCTTTAACAGGGATGCAGAAGTTAAATGCACATTTTCTGTCATACAAAAATACTTGCTAGAATAGTCTTTTATATTTTTTTTCATCTTGTCTTACAGATGGCAAGGATGAGTTCATGTAGGAGGTTACTGGTGGCAGTGAAACTGCAGTTAGACGTGATGATCTTAACTGAATTCAGGGCAGGTTAAAAAGATTCAGCCCTCTCTGATCAGCTTCCATGACTGAACAGGTAAATGTTCTCCAATGTTATTTTGTCAAAATAGTTCAGAATATAAAATCTCTTTTACTGTATGTCCAACCTAACCCAACTATTTCTGGAACAGCCAGGTTGGGCAGTGACTGAAGGTACAGTTGTACCAACAGATCTGAGGAAGCTATACTTTCCATCAAAGGAGGTGATTGGAAGGAGGTAGGGAGGGTGCGGAGTAGCCTGAGGAAAGCCTGAGGGTGATCAGCATTAAATAAGAAAGAAATAAGGCAGAAATTCTTTGCTGTAAGGGTGGTGAGCCACTGGAATCGGTTGCCCAGGGAAGTTGTGAATGCTCCATCTCTGGCAGTGTTCAAGGCCAAGTTGGACAAAGCCTTGGGTGAAATGGTTTAGTGAGAGGTGTCCCTGCCCATGGCAGGGGGGTTGGAACTGGATGATGTTAAGGTCCTTTCCAACCCTAACTATTCTATGATTCTATAAATAACACATCTTGATAGAAAGCGTTAAACATTCAATTCCTAGTCATTTCTGGTGAGAAATAGATGAGAAGCAGATGACATTCTGTGATGGAAGATAGTACTCCAGACTACTGGCTGGATTGACAATAAGTAAAACTATGGGCTGTGGTTTAACATTGATTACAGTATTGATGCACACATACAAATTAGTTGTCGGATATTAGTACATTTTTGATCAGAAAAATTCTCACTGGAAGACTGTATGCTCTGAGCAGTCAAGAATGGGACCCCAGAAAAATCACTTTATAAATAGGATTCATGGTATGAAACCGCAAGCATGTCTGATAGTGGAAACAGAAGGGAAAAGCGAAGTAAGAATAGGGACTACTTAGGCTACAAGTAGGCAATGCTTCATTCAAAAAGTGGTATGCTGTCATCATCTGCTAGGGGGGAGATCTCGCAGAGCTGCATTTCTTAAGAAAAAGAAAAAGTAATGGGTTATTTTGGTGTGGCTGTTGTCTTAGCACTGTTCTGCAACTGTCATCACTGGAAGGTAAGTGAGGTGGAAAACATGGGCAGACCACAGCCACAAAAGACAGTCTGTACTGCTTCAGAGTTGTCCTTGCTCCTTTCCCATTCTAGTAACATGTTCCATTTGTGTATCTCCCACCCCAGGTTTTTTCTCATTTTGGTTCCCCTTTTCCCTCTCTTCATGTTTCCCCTCAGTACTTCTACCCCCTTTTCCGAAATGGGACTGTTGCTCAGCAGTAAGTCAGTGTTATATAATCTCATAATTGTTTCTTTTACTGTGTCTTTCCTTCTCTTCTCTTGTGCTGACATTCATAAAGCTTTTGCAAAGATTCACTTAAATATTATGGAACAAAGAGACGCTGTTTCTTTCAGAGTGTTTTCTGAAATGTTTGAAGGGAAATAAAGTTAACCTGTGTGTCTGTGTATTGTCTATAGATTGAGTCTCAATGGACTTTATGGTACAGTGTTTAAAAGACGTGCAGGCTTGCCATCAAGCTTCTGACCCTTATCTTTACAGCTCATGTCTGCACCAGCAGAAATAGAGATGTTACATCACTAATATCCTATACATGGATATTCATCAGTATGGAAATCTGGGTTTCAGTTCCAAGTATTCTTATTTGATGCATCAACAAACAAATGTAATTCCTAAAAGAAACACTTCTTTGGATGTTGGTATCACAAAAATAGTTGGTTTCACTACTGCAGAAAGAGTTTAATACTGATTACTGGTATAATACTGCACCAGTATGAACTGAGGCTTTCTTTGGTGGATTCCTGGAGATGGTGGAATCGCTTATAAAAATGTTCCTTTAGTGTGCTACAGTGGTGTGGTAGCATTATCCACTTGCTGAGTCCTACATCTGAGGAGGAACAACCCCAGGCACCCATGTTGGGTGCTGACTGGCTTGTAGGCAGCTCTGCAGAGAAGGGCCTTGGGGTCCTCATAGATGGCAGGCTGGCAGCCAGCAGTGGATCTTTGGGGCAAAGGCAGCCAACAGCTGCGTTAGAATGACTCTTAACAGCAGGTTAAGGGAGGTGGTCCTTCCCCTTTACTCGGCGCTGGTGAGTCATCCCATCTGAAGTGCTGTGTCCGGTTCTGGGCTCTCCCCAGTACATGAAAAATACAGACTTACAAGAGTGAGTCCAGCAAGAACAATGAAAATGATGAGTGGCTGGAGCATCTCTCCTATGAGGGGAGCCTGAGAAAGCCACGACTGTTTAGCCTGAGGGACAGAAGGTTTGAGGGGATCTCATCAAGACATAAAAATGCTTAATGGGAGGGAATACAGATGAGGGAGTCAGACTCTTCTCTGCACTGCCCAAGGATACAAGTGGCAGTGAGCACAAGAAAACACTTTTCTACTGTACAGGTGGTTAAACACTGGAACAGGTTGCCTAGAGGTATTGTGGGGTCTCTAGCCTTCTTGGTATTCAAAACCCAGCTGGACACCTCCCTGAGCACCCTGCTCTAGCTGACCCTGCTTGAGCAGTAGGGTTGGACTAGACACTCTCAAGAGATCGCTTCCAACCTAACTGATTCTGTGAATACGAATAGAAGCAATAATTAGCCTGAGTCCTGAGACAAAATCTTTGGGTTAAAATGATGTAGAGGTTATGGCAGAATAGGTGAGAACACATCTGAGCAGCCAGTTTTGTCACTCTTTCACTCTGTATACAGTTAATTTAGTATAGTCAGTCTTATTTCTTTTATCCTTCATCCCTTATGTTTTTGCTGCATTCTGATTTTTGTGCCAGGAGGGAAGAAACCTACTAGGAAAAAAAAAAAGAGTGCTAGAGCTGAACTCCTGCAGTTTAAGAAGGGAAAAAATAGTGAATGGGGGAAGGGGAAGAATGTCTGGCACAGCTGTTCCCAAGAGCTTTTTCTCACCTTGAGTAGAGCTAATAAATATGACAAAAGTATTAAAGTATTATTCATCTTTTGGTTTTAATGTAAGGTTAAATGTATCTAAATGCAAATGTTTTTATCCAGAGACTTTTATGTTTCAGGATAATTCACTGAACTGTGAATTACAGAAGGTTTTAAGAGTCTTGGACTTAGGCAAAATGCAGAAAATCTTCTCATTTCTGAGTTTTTCATCTCGATGTCTTGGATTGTTTTTCCAAAGAAGAATCATCTTTAAAAAAAGAAAAAGAAAAAAGTGGGGGGAGGGGAGAAAATGGAAGCAAACAGAAATTCAGAGAACTTGCCCGAATTCCAAGGGTGCATGAATGGTAAAGCCAAAACCAGAAAACTGATTTCCAAACTCCAGTGTGGCTCATTCAATTTGATGAAAAGGTTTTCCTGTCCTCTTAGTACTTCACCTGCTTTGTTCCGAAGTAAAGACAAATCGTCTCTGCCCTCACATGCTGTGTTCTCAGAGTTAATATTTCCCCTAGGATTCAGCCTCTCAAATATAAAGGACATTTTTGTTCTTGTACTTCTGGTGTGGGGGACCAACCACCTTCTTGCTAACACAATTCAGAGATTAATGTTCCTAAGCAGTTCTGTGGTAGAAAGGTAGAAAGAAGTTTTGTCAGCCTGCTGGTGCTGGAGCTGGGATAATGGTGAATATTTAATCTCTTTGGCAATTTTAAATCAATCTCCCTTATTTGGAGGGTTAAATGAGCCTTTTACTTAGTTGTTTTACTTATCCTTTGACCAATTTTTAATATTTGAAGGTAGTCTTTAGTAAAAGTGAAGAAAAATTCAAAACAAGCCAGTATGAGTAGTAATAAATAATGCATTTGGAAAATGTTGTCAAAACAACTGGACTTTTATGTTGGTTTTTTTTTAAGGTGCTTTTTCCCCCTAAGCTATTTGATGAAATTGAAATTAAATTGAAAAAAGCCTTGGTGTTACAAAATATTACCTGGGGGTCTTCTGGGTTTTTTTATTATTAATATTAATTATTAAATTTACCTCATGAAAACAAATTCACACAGTTCTATTTAACTTACTGGTTAAGAGTCCTGAAAGACTGAGTACTTCAGAGGATGTCAGTCCTGCTGCTGTGCCTGTTCCCTCATTGTTGATTTTTGACTTCTGCAGAATGATTGTGATGCCAACAACAAGCACATCAATTTATCTGTGAAGGCAGAAGGAATCAGTGACACATTTAGAATCATAGAATAGTTAGAGTTGGAAAGGACCTTAAGATCCTCCAGTTCCAACCCCCCTGCCATGGGCAGGGACACCTCACACTAAACCAGGCTACCCAAGGCTATGTCCAACCTGGCCTTGAACACCACCAGAGATGGAGCATTCACAACTTCCCTGGGCAACCCATTCC